>JAFBJT010007737.1:178925-204218 GCA_016785325.1 Chascanopsetta lugubris
CGGGGAGTAATTGCTAAACTGTGGAGGAATTAGGAACCCCCCCACCCCCCACCCCCCCGCCGCCCGCCCCGAAGGTGTTTCATCTTGCAACCAGGTGGCTGCCGTCAGCCAACCACATCCGAGTCTGTGGTAAACAAACACACGTGATGGATAACATCTGTCGGATTGTGAAGACACCTGATGAAACCGGGGGTTAGATACCTACAGATGTCATTTTCAATGTCCGCCGACGACGTCCGAAGAAGAATTAAAGGTGCAGTGCGATTTTGGTCATTTTTGTCACTTCTAAAAATATTGCAACACAATTCCAGTACATAATGACATTTCATCAATGTACAATCACCTAAATGTTTAAATTTTTCCCCCATCACTCTTGAGTGGGTCCATTAATGTCCATATACGTATACTCTCTATGGGGGCAGCCATGTTTTTACAGTAGCCCAGAGTGGACATACTCAACATCTTTTTAGCTTTAATGACAACTGAGGGAAACCATAGGTTCGGAATGATAAGGGTGAGGTGATGTATACAGTATGCAACTTCAACACTAGATGTCACCAAATCCTGCACATTGTACCTTTAAGTGACATTCGGGGTCTTCGCTTGTTAGTGAATGAAATCGAACTGCAGTGTAGCTCCTTAACTAGATCTACATTATGTCATCACATGTTTATGCCCCTTCCCCCAATTCCTTCAAACAGAGACAGAAACTACAAACGCAAAACCCACTGAATATGATATATAGATGATAAAAATATATCAATAAATATATATATATATTTCTAATATTATCATATGCTGAATATTCTATAATTTCATATACCTCCATCTTTATCTAAAATTATAATAGAATAACCATAATACTACTACATAATAATTAACTATTGACAGGAAGGACTTTTAAAAACTATCCCCACTCATCCGTGTGGTCAGTACTTGTCTGTGGCATGGTTGCTAGGTGACGACGGTAGCTGCCCTACAGTCAGATTGTCAGGTATGGGGACTCTCGCCACTCAGCTGAAAGAGTAGATAGTGTGCTGTTTCTGAATTGGGACACAACCCTTGTTTCCACATGAATTGGTCATCCATACCACAACAACGCAGGCCCAGCGTTTTGAAAACCTAACTGGGGTAACACAGTATTGAACCACCTCAGGTGCTGGAACAAGTGTAGTGCAGGTGGCAGGTGTAAAAATAGCAGCAGCACCTTAAACGTAGGAGTGTGCATGTAGCCCGAAGCTCAGTTTGTTGCCACGATCAAGGCTGTGAGGCAAATCTAACACGTGCTCTGACATAAAATGCTCCGAAAATAAGAGGTGGCGTGTCGCTGGATCTTTTTATGCTGCAAAACAAAACAAAAAAACTAACAGCCTCTCCTTGTCACTTCCTTTCTCTGTTAGATGCAAATGATCAACAGAGGTGGGACCGGCAACCGCGTCTTTTACCCCTCATCTTTTATTCTTTACTTATTTATTTATTTATTTCCTGCTCTCTGCTAACGACACACTGCTGTGACTGTCTCCCGCCTTTAGTCGACAACTCAAATTTGTTATTCACAACTCTCAGCCACTTCACGTGGCGGGTGAGTAAACACAGGGAAAAAGCAGCCTTACCTTGTCGTCAATGTCACTCTCGCTGTCACACTGTAACAGAAAAGAAACAGAGACGGGGGGGTAAGGAATTATTCATTTGCAACACACACACACACAGACACACACATTCACAACGGCTCATAATCAGTGCAGATGTTATTTCATGTGTGCAACCTCTCATTCACTGACAGCTCTCGGTGCAAACGGCAGAGGATGAAGAGGGGAGGGAGAGAATTGGTCGTCTAAGGGAAGTTTCTAAAGCCGCTCGGAATGCCATCCTGGTCTCTCTGTTTCCAATTCAATGCGGCACATTCACAAAAGATGAGGAAATGAATAACGCCATACGCTGGGTTTATTATTAAGAGTCTGTTCAATGACTCTGCATTCAGCCGCCAGCTTGTCATTTAGCCTTTTAAGTGCGCTTTCAAAATTGGACGATAGCATCTCAAGGACAGGCGGAGCTCAGATGCTTTGAATACTCAAACAGTGCATATTAAGTGTGGTATTTCAAATCCAGCTAGTGACAAACTAGTCTTTAATTTGTGTGTCAGACTTCTGCAGCGGATGAAAGAGGCACATAACAAGAGAGGTTGTGTTCTGTCAAAGGCTGAATCACCTTGTATTCAGTCGAGAATTTTTCTCTCACTCTCTCTTTTAATATTTCAAATTTCACACGTCGCAGAGAATTCAGGCATTCAGGCCCAAATATCCTGAGAGGGGGTGCAGCGTATGGAAAAACAAGAAAAAGGAGAGGAAAGGCAGACCTTGTAACTGACAAACAGATGATAGCGCGCATAGCCAGGGCCACAGAGGCCTCTCCTTTTCAGTAAAATAACAGGGAAAGAAATGATCAGAATCACACACACACTGGGAATTACATTCACTTAAGTGAATTCAATAACACTGCAACACCTGGAGCATCGTCACTGACTTCTTTGAATCTTTATTTTGATGTGACACTTTCCGTCTAGCTATAATAGAACTCCCAAACTGCCATATCTATGGATACCATCACCACATTCCCTCACTATTTGCTTCTGTTTCTCATATTAAAGGTGCAATGTGTACAATTTGGTGACAAGTCGGATTTTGTGTCCACCCTGCCCACCAGAGCATGCAGGAGAACCTACAGTAGCATCAAAAGATGCTAAGTACGTCCAATCAGGGCTATTGTAAAAACATGGTGGCTGGTATAGGGAGGACCAGCCCCTGATGTAAATATACATTGAAGGGCTCATTTAAGGATAATGTAAAAAGCAAGTCATACATTGAGGTGAGGATACATTCATCCAGTCTGGGCAACTGTAAAAACATGCTGGCCCCGTAGAGAGGACCAGCTCCTTAGGTAAATACAGTATACATCAATGAGCTCATTTAAGGGTAATGGAAAACAAATAATACGTTTAGGTGATTATGAAAATGTGAGTATGTCATCGTTTTGTAATATTTGTTCTACCAATAGAAGTGACAAAAATGAGATTGTACCTTTAGGAGCACATTTTTAAATGAAAAAAATAACAATAATAGATCTGTGTCATGAATGATAACCTTGCCCTAAAGCTGCAGCCACCTCATGCCCCCGCTTGTAAAAACATGGCGGCCCCCGTAAATATACACCAAAGAGCTCATTTTTGGGCGATGTAAAAGCAGGTCATACACTGAGGTGATTACACTTTCGTAAAAACGTCTCTATATAATTGTATTGTAATTCATTTTCTACTCATAGACGTGACAAAAATGAAACTTTACACACTGCACCTTTAGCGCAGTGTTCTATTAACTTGGAGGATGGTGAGGATGTGGAAAAAACGGCAGTGGCCCGAGTGCAGGTCAGTCCCTCCGGACCTCCCAGGAGGATGCATGAGCTGCAGAACGATTGAAGCAGAGAGCCACCTAGAGCGGCAGAGGGGGGCCCCCGGACCCAAAAAAAGGAAAAACAAAACTGCCTTCAATCTGTCAATTAAGTCCCTGTGGCAACATATTTAAGTGGAGCCTTTTTATTTTGTTTGACTCCCTTTCAGAGCCCGACACAATGACAAGGGAGCTGGGTCAATGGAAGCGCAGCGGCCCCCTTTGTCGCAAGTGCGGTGGGTCCAAATGTATAATTAAGTAACGAGAGTAATCAGTGCAAGGCCTCTCTCAGGGGAGGGGGCGGGGTCCCGTACCCCCGTGATTCATCCCACAGATACAGCGGGCGTTGCGGTGCCAAAGTTGAAAAACGCCCCGATTCGACCCCCTTAAGAGGTTTTATTGTTGTGTGTGCATCTCTATCTGCAGGGTAACGACTCTAGGGGAAACGTTTTAAGCCCCCTCAGTTCACACTGAGACATTCTAACACCCAGACAAAGAGCAAGGACGTGCACCTGTCGCAAGACGAACCCATGTGTGAGGCTCAAGACACCATTGTTTACAGCTGCTCTCAGACACACACACACACACACACACACACACACACACACACACACACACACTCACAAAGTCTGTATAGTCTACTGTCGTTTTCCAGTGTCTCCAGTGACTCTCATGCTACAAACTCAGGATAATGTCCAAAGGAACCAATGTGAGAAAATATCAGGAAGTTAAAGGTGCAGGAAGATTTCAGTCAATTATTGTGATATAATTATAGAGATACTTCTATCTATAGAAATAGAATTGCAAAAAATATATATATACCGACATTTATACAAATGTATAATCATACAAATGTATGACTTGTTTTTACATAACCCTAATATGAGCCCTTTAATGTATATTTACATCAGGAGCGGGTCCTTCCTATGCGGGCCGCCATGTTTTGACAGTAGCCCAGAGTGGACGTACTAAACTTCATTTGAGCTTTAATGACAAGTGAAGGCTCCCATAGGTTCTATATATATAAATATATATATATAAACTGGGTGTGGGACATTAAAAGGTACAGTGTGTAAGATTTGGTGACATCTATTGGTGAAGTTGCATGTTGGATCCCGTCCCAGTCAAACATGTATAGCAGAACAAATAGTAGCCCTCAGGTGGCATTAAAGCTCAAAAGATGTTGAATACGTCCACTCTGGGCTACTGTAAAAACATGGCGGCCCCCATAGGTAGGAGCTGCCCCTGATGTAAATATACAATAAAGGGTTATTGTTGGTTAATGTAAAAAGCAAGTCATGCATTAATAACACACACATAAAAATGTCTGTACAGAATTGTTTTGTGATTCTACTTCCACAGATAAAAGTGACAAAAAAACGACTGAAATCTTTCAACCTGTACCTTTAATGATAATATGAGAGAATAACATTTGACTATAGTTGGCTTGTAAGTAAATTCCCACATGCACTCAGAATTGAAAATGAGAAATAACGGCCACATTTCTCTGCAGCATCTGTCTTTTTCCCGGGGAAAGTTTGCAAGCCCTAATTTCTGGGCTTTGGCTCGTCAAAGAACCTTCATTACAGAGTGCAGGGCATTAAGAGGAGAGAGTGGCTTAGGCGTCTTGTCAATCAATTCCCCCATTCACACTGCAGAGCCTGGACAAATGAATTATCTATGCCGCCAGTTAGAGACACATCCCAACCTGTAATCACCAGCCATTTCTTCCCTTACCACTCCAGCATTCTATCTGAAAAGGAATAACAATAATGTCGCCCTCCATCTGGGCCCATCCACGAATTACTTAAAAAAAAAAAAAACCCGGAAAATTGATCCAATCTCTGACTTCGCCCTGCCCCTAGGAAACCCGGTGTAAATGTATTGTTAGCATGCGGCTGAACGGATGACGGCGGTTCGCCGCGGCTCTGAGCTCCTCTCCATTACCGGGGGATGAGTTTAAACCCCAGGTGACGGAGATGAACAACCGGCTAGAATGCTCAATTCCCCGGGCGCAGGCTTGGCCTTGTTGTTGTAGCGGTAACCATGACACAAGAGATGAGGCCTCGCCAGGCTGGAGCCGGTGAGGAGGAAAAATAATATCAAAAGAGCCCAGCGTGGTGCTTATCCTTTTTACAAGAAGCAAGCGCACACTGCAGCCGAGCATAAAGAGGAATACTAGCTGTGGCTCAGACGGAGAAAGACACGGCACAGTGGGGGGGGGGGGGGGTGGGGGGGAGTGGAAAGGGGGGAACAAAACAACAGTGAGGAAAGGAAGAGGGGGAGGGACGGATGTAAATAGTGTTAGAACAGGTTGTGATTGCCCCACTAGGGTTATTACATGTGAAAGCACGGGATTGGAAGATGTGGGCGTGGAGGACGTCATCATTCAGCACCCGGTGCTTCTGCCAATATCTGCACCAGGGACGGGACTCCGCGCACGGCTATGCAAGAAAACCGAGTGGTGAAAATCCACCCCCCCCCCCCAACATCCCCTAAACAGAGAGCTCCCCAAACAGCACGTCTGGTGGTCAGAGGGGATGTTGTTAAAATCGGAGAGATGCGCTTGCTCACTAAGCTGTCTGACAGCAGTCGAGCCCCTCGTGGTTTACGTATGTTCTCAAATCTAAAAAAAATAATAAAAAAGGAAAGAAGAAAATGTAGAAAACTGCCTGAATCTTCAGAGGCGCAGAGGGAGCAAGCAGAAACATCTGCACCTGGCAACCGCCAGCTACGAAGGGTAACAGGGGACCAGCTTCTGTGAATGGCTCCACATCTCCCCCTCCCTCCCTCCCTCCATCCCTCCCTCCCCCATCCATCCCTCCATCCATCCCTCCCCCATCCATCCCTCCCCCCATCCATCCCTCCATCCCTCCCTCACCGTCTTCCTGAACCTTCATGCTCATCAGACAGATGCGTTTGACATTTGCATAGTTTTGCAACACTTCAGAGACGGAGAAGATTTATTCCTCCAGTGATCCTGGCAGGAGCCGGGCCTCGACCTGAGCTGGCCCCCTTGTGTGACCCCTCAGCTCAGCTGCGAAGCTGATCACGTTTTCCCTTTGCTCGTCCATTGGGACGTGCAAGACAAGAAGTATTGTGATTCCCGGTGCACTGGCCGAATTAATTGCACAGTTCCACTTATCACAAGAGAACCAAAATTGGAACCGGCCGGCGTGCTCAGACCAGACAAAAAATCGGTTTGGAACCTCAGAGGTTGGTTCTCAGTGGAACCGCAAAATTGTGGTTCTCCCACGGGAACCGTGACATCATCGGTGGGCGTGTCATATTTTGTAAGTTATATCAGCGTTTCTCCTATCATTCTATTAGGGAGCATCAACGATCAAGTTAATCTTATTTGATTTCATTTTCTATATAGCGTCATATCACAACAGGGGTCATGTAAGGTTACATTTCTTAAAGAACAGGTCTACATGTTGTTCTCTTACTCAACAAATTCAATAGCCTTGTTATTTATCTTACTTACATGACGGCATGTCGTTTCTGTCTCGACATGGTCGCAATTTCAATTCTCTTCCTCTCTCTGTACTGCACAACGGAGTCTCGACCTGATGTGTATGCATGCACGCACGCACACACATACACACATACATACAAATACACCCACACACACACACACATACACACACACACACACACACACACAGACATGTGCACGCGGTCCCTTCCTGGGTAAACTCTACACATGTTTACTTCCGCCTGTGTGGCGAGGAATAACGTTCTCCCTCTCTGGTTCCTTTGACCTGGTTTGAACGGGCTCACGACAAAGCACCAAGGTTCTCATGGAGCTGGAGCTGGAACCAGAACTGTGCTGGCTCCCTGCCAGAGTGGAAGCCCCATGAGAGGACAGTCGATTGTGAATTCTCCTGGACAGATAAAGAGAGAGGAACCCAGGAGGAACTTGTCCCGCAATGCGGATGCTAGTATGACATCGGCCACTTTCTGTACAAATGCTAATTGCCAACCTGTTCTTCTCAGTATAACCATTGTAAACCAAGTACACCGTTTTTTTCAACACCCCTCATTTAAAGGTGCAATGTGTGTGTGTGTAATCGTTTTGGAAATTTTTTTAGAAGTGACGAAAATTACCGAAATCTTCTGCACCTTTAAAGGTCCCAGACGATTTCCAGTTCTGGATAGTAGTACTTCTCTTTGATTCCGAAACATTGAATAATTTTGTTCCAGTAAGAGGAAAAAAAACATGGCAGATGTTTTACTCAGTCCCTTCTTCAAGTGTATGATGTCATACCAATAACGAAGGAACATCAAGGCGAGGGAGGTGAGAGGTGGGGGGGGTTGGCAAATGACTTCAGTGCAGAGACATCGCTCGGGGGGCAGAGACAGAGATACCCTCTGACTGCGAGGGAGACAAACCCAAGTCTCCCAGCGAGAGCGCACACAGAGGGGGTAATGGTCCATTTAGATAGTGGAGGACCAAAGCGGTGTCAGCTACAAGTGGAACAACACCAATTTCCTCCTGCAATTTCCCTCCTGCAGAGGCTGGGATGAGGTGTGGGGACGTAAGTGCTGTGGCCACTCTGATGGTGGGAGGGGGGTGGGGTAGGATTGAAGCTGCAGGTTCACTGGAAAGACCTCCAATCGGGCGGGGGGGGCATCAGAGGGAGATCTGAAGTTCTCTTTGGCTTGGTGGTGAAGCCTTAATTCAACTTCAGCTATATCAACGAGATGGTCGGTTGCAGGCTCTTGAGTTAGGGTTAAGGTTAGGGTTAGGATCATCCTGTCCAAACCTATACTAGAGTCATGTGTCACTGAGGCTGAGGAGCTGTTGTGTGTATGTACCAAGGGGCAACCTCAGGTGCAGACGGATGAAGTCAATAGAGAAGTCAAAAAACGTGCGGTTCAACTGGTGGCCGTTTGAGGCTGCCTCCAAAAGGGAGCAAATCCCCATAGACTCCCATGTTAAAAGAGGGTTCAAAGGTGAATGACAGATTTTTAAAGTCTTGTACAAAGTTTGGTTTTGGTCTCAATCAGTCACTTTTTTCCTTGTGACTTGTTTTTGAAATTGTGCATGATTAAAGGTCCAGTGTGTAATTTTGGTGACTTTTAGGGGTTGACGTTGCATGCTGCATCCATCACCTCACCCTCACACTTCTGAGCATGTAGGAGAACCTATGTCAGACTTCAGCTGTCAAAAGATGTTTAGGAGCTACTGTAAAAACAAGGCAGCCCCCATAGAGAGGACCCGCTCCTCATGTGAATACACATTGATGGGCTCATTTAAAGGTAAAAGATTACAAATTCATGAAAACATCAGTATGTGATTGTTTTGGAACATTTCTAGAAGTAACAGAAAAGTCCAAAATCGTACACGCCGCACCTTTAAGGGCATGGCCTCTTGACTGACACCTGGGCCGACCCACAGCTCTACTTGTGCTCTGCCTCTTTGCCCGTTTTTGGATGAACCCGGAAGTAGGAGGAGTTAGGCATCGGCAAGATGAAGGGTGACGTCACGCACACTACGTCCATCTTTATAAACCGTCTACAGTAAATGTGCTTACAAGCATGTGGAGTGCATTGGAAACAAAAAGAAATGAATATACTGTGAACCTAACAGGAGCCCCTTGGTTTGCCCTTTGTATGAGTGGTGGGGCTGTATAAATGTAAGGGGTCACATGGCTGACATGTCACCGCTGCATACAACTTTCTCAGCCACAGAAATGAGGCGGGGGGGGACGCGATTGCTCTTGACCCCACTAGCTGTATCTGAAAGCTCCACCTAGCAAAGTGATTTGATCACAGGATGAAATCTATACAGCCATTTGACCCGTGACCTCCCCGGCAAGCGGCATGGGAAGTCAGCTGATTACCCTGGGTCAGCCGAGGAGCTCTGGATTAGGGAAGTATTGATCCCTGTGAAGATGTGGGCTCCAGAGGGAATGAGATTGAGAGAAAAAGCTCTGATATCGACCAGCAGGAGAAGCTGAGACGGAGCTCACATGTAAAAAAACAAAAAAAAAACAGATCTGAGTGAGCTCGGGACCCGGGAGGCTTTACAAACAGAGAGACGCCTTCGGCAAAAGCTCTTCTCGCCGAGGCCCATCGCAGGAGGACAGAGAGAGAAAGAAGATTGGTGAAGACAAGATTAGAGAAATGTTCTCTGCATTAGCCCAGACCGAGGGGCAACCTCCAGGGCAGACAGGTGAAGCACAATGGGAAGTGAAAAAACTCGCAGTTCATGGGTTGGCCACTGGAGGCTGACTCCAAAATGGAGCAAATCCCCATAGACTCCCATGTTAAAATGATCAACGTCAGGGGTGGATGAAAGACGTTTAAAGCCTGTTCCGTGTGCGTTCTGCCTCTTTACCCGTTTTTGAATGAGCCGGGAACCAGGAGGAGTTACGATTCGGCAAGATGGCGATGAGGGACCCGCCCACAATTTGCCTCAAAAGCCCTCCGCTGAAAGCAGCGGGTGACGTCACGGACGCTACGTCCGTCTTTATATACAGTCTATGTTCCAGACACACAGAGGAGGGCCTCGGGTTCGGGGCCTGACACGCTACGGGGAAGAGTCAGCAGGGGCCATGTAAATCAAGCCGGGGCGCGGAAAGATAGAGTCCTGACTCGGGGCCAAGCTAAGCAGACGTTAACATTACCCAGAGTCCGTGTAAACAGCAAGAGAGACCTGGCGGGTGTCCGTTTCACTTCCATGCAAAGTACGTGGCGAGGTCGAGGAGGAAGAGGAGGAGGAAGGGTAGGAGGTGCACGGACAGATTGATGGTGATAGCAGTGGAGGGTAAACTTGAAGAGCCCCCCCCCCCCCCACCACACCCCTTCCCCTCCCGCTTCACTAAATCAAAGGACCGCCTTGTCCTTTCCAACATGAAATCCCTCAACCTTTGCTTTCAGCACTCGCTGGGGAAGTGACAGAGCCGGCTGGACTGCCGGTGTGATCCTTGGAGGAGATCTGGCGCAAGGCGGGGGGGGGGGGGAGGAAGGGGGGGGGGGGGGGGGGGGGGGGGGGGAGACAGTAATGGCAGATGTACGAGAGAAGAGGGAGCATTTATTCAGCTCTGGGATGGAGAGGGAAGAAAACTGGAAGAGGACCTAAAGGGATGGGGAATACACATGAATATAGTCATGGAAGAAAAATGGAGACGTAGGACGAGAGAATGAGAGGAGAGAAAAAAAAACCCCTCTCTGATTTATGTTCTTTTTTTTTCAAATCTCGCCTTTCATAAGACTCCCTCCAGCTTCATCTGGTCCCTGCTGACCGTGTGACTGCAGCACACACACACAACCCTCAGTACCTCCCGGAGTTTTGACATGGCCCCGGGCCCCGGTACGGCTGAGCTGCAGCAGTAGCAGCAGCAGACACTGGGCATTGGAAATTTAAGTCGGGATGGGGCGGGGGCGGGGGGGGGGGGGGGGGGGGGGGGGGGGGGGGGGGGGGGGTAGTAGGAGAAATTAGGCGAGGGAGGCAAAGGAAATGGGATGTTGACTTGAAGTGGCCCCGGGGGCGGCTGAGAGTCTCCCCGTGCAGCTCCGCTGGCTGCCTGACAGTTTGATGGAGCGGGCGGAGGCTTCCCCGCGGCCCCGAGCCGCCGTCTCTAACACTGATGTAGCTCAGTGAGGAACAGATTGAGCCTCCAGGCATCGCTCTGTACTGCTACTCCCCTCCTCTCTCTCTCTCTCTCTCTCTCTATGTACCACCACGAGTAGCTCTGTCGCACTAATCCTGTCAAGCCGACACACATGTACACGCAGCACATATGCACACATGTATAAACTATATGTGTGCATACACACACACACACACACACACACACATAAGATGCACAGAAATAACAGCTACACCCACACAGAGCCTGGCTCCCTCCCTCCCTCCATCCATCCCTCCATCCTCCCCTGTAATGTGATGAGCACTACAGATGCTGTTTACTAAGCTCTGGCCGACGCACAGGGGGGAGAGAGGAGGGTGGGATGGGAGAAGAAGAGGCAGAAGGAGGGAGGTAGAGTCAGGGGCCTGGCAGGCCGGAGCCGTAATGAAAAGAATCTGGCGACGGCGGCCCACTGTGTGCTGGTCATGAGAAGCATGTGCTGCCGGGGGGCTCTACTGCTAATTTCAGGGGGCAGCCAAGCGTTTCACGCCAGACTTGTCATCGGGCCAGAGGGGGCATTCATACTGGGTGACAGCGATTGCGAGAGGGGCGGGTGAGAATGGAGGCGGTGTGGGGGGCGGGGCGGGGGGGCGGGGGGGGGCGGGGGGTGCCTCCCTCCCTCCCCGTACCTCCTGTCCCCTCTCTGCAATGATCAAACGTTATTGTAGGCAGGGTACAGAATTACAAATGAGTGTCCTGTGGCAACGGCTGCAACCAGATTCAACTGCTCTCTCTTCAGGTGGCCATGAGGCGCCAACCTCTTCCTCCAGCCCCCGCCGTCCAATCGGGTTTTGCATATACATGCATTGTCCTCGTTAACATTAACAGAAACAATCGTTTGTTCAAGAGCCCACACGCTCACAAACACAGAGGCCTCTTGCTCACAAGGTATATGGATGATAATCTCCTATTCTGTATATATGTATGTATATGTAAGCATCAAAATCAAGCAACATTTCCATAATCTGTAATCTCATATCACCTTACCCCAAACCCGACGCAGCCCTGAGCTCAGACCTGGGCATTTCAGGGAGCCACATCTGGTCCGCACTTTTGTTCGATGTGGCCCGCGCAGTCGAGTGCGAGGGTCACTGATTTGTACATGAAGCTAAATGAGCCAAAATGTGCTTTTATTTGATTTGTTTACATTAATGTAATTCGTTATTTGAATGTATTCGTTTTCAATCCAATTTACGTTTAAAGGTGCAGTGTGTAAGATTTCAATCATTTTTGTGACTTCCAAAAATCTTATAAACCAATTACATGCTGACATTGAATGAATCGTACATTTATAATCACGTAAATATTTAAAAAAAAATTCATTAACCTTTCATCAACCCCTTAATGTATAGTTACATGAGGAGCGGGTCCTCTCTATGGAGGTCGCCATGTTTTTACAGAGGTAAATGTGGAACTACTATACTTTTTTTCTTTAATGACAGCTGAAGTCGACCATCGGTTCTCCTGCATGTTCAGAAGGGTGAGGGTGAGGGGATGCATACAACATGCAACTTCACCTCTGGAGGTCAACAAATCTTACACACTGCACCTTTCATATTAATTTGAAATACTATTTTTTTGTTCACACATTTCATTGTGTAAATCACTGAATATAAATAGCCCATAAGATGTTGATAACAATGGGTGTTGATACAGCATCGTCCTCCATCTCTAAAGCAGTGGCCGTCAGTTAAAGGTGAAATGACTGACACAAATCTTTAATCAGTGCCATCAACCAGCCTGAGGATTTGGTGAAGCACTCAGGCTTTATCTCTGAACTCGGGCCAGATAAAACGAGCACAAAGTCAGTGGAAATCGTTAATGGGTTGCGATGAAAGAAAAAAACCACTCTGTCAGTCTGACCCCTAGATCGTAGATCCATTGGAATGAGAGCAAGCGAGTGAGTGAGGGAGAGAGGGAAGGAGGGAGAGAGGGAGGAAGAGGAGACGGCTACAGGGGAGTTGATGCTAACAGCTGTGCTGCCCCCCTCCCTCCCCCCCCCGAAAGACGACAAGGAAAGAAATCTGGCTCTAGTCTGGCAGCCAGGAGAGGGAAGCGAGGGATGAGCAGTGATGAAAGGAGGAGTGTGAGATATGAAGTCAGTGATGAAAGGTGGGTGGCTGATGGAAGATGAGTGGTTGGGGGGGGTGTGGGGGGGGGGGGGGGGGGGGGGGGGGGGGGGGGGGGGGGGGGGGGGGGGGGGGGGGGGGGGGGGGGGGGGGGGGGTTTACCAGCTTGGGAGCAGAAACTTCTGTTCATTGACTCTGAAACAAGTCGTCACAAGAGAGAGAGAGAAAAGGAATGGATGGGAAACAGAGAGACGGGCAAAAGTGATTTGATGGTGAATGAGTGCTGAGTGGGGGGTGGGGGGGTGGGGGGTGGGGGGGTGGTGGGGGGAGGCAAGCCACATTGCACATCTTCAGGCGGTGAATAATTTAGAGGAGCACTGGGGAGACGAGACGAAGATGAACACAAAACACTGGCAGCGTTTGACCTGGAGCTGCAGCTACATCAGTGCACATCACAGAGCGGAGAGCTCTCTCTCTCTCGCTCTCTCTCTCTCTCTCTCTCCCGCTCCCCCCCCCCCCCCCCCCACACCCCTTCCCTCCCTCTCTCTCTCCTTTGCTCTTCTTCTGCCTCCCTCTGTGTCGAGGAGGAAACAGCTGTACGCTGTTCTTGTTTTGCCTCACATTCCATGAAACTCAACAGAACGCCTGACAACTCCGTTTCACAAGGATCTCTCTCTCTCTCTCTCTCTCTCTCTCTCTCTCTCTCTCTCTCTCTCTCTCTCCCTCTCGCAGCCTGGATGAGCCTAGCACAGAATGGGAGGAGTGTAATTCCTGGTGATGTAGGAAAATGAGGGCAGTCTGTCCGCACGTTCCCGCCTCAAGCAGGACGTATGATCACATCACATCCCACAGACTAACAGGAGGGAGGCATTGCCTTTTAACAAGTCACAGGATTTTCAGCCACCTCATCATACAAGAACATCGTTTTTAACACGTCGCAAAATCAATGTTGGAAAATCATCCAACGGACCTGATTAGACCCTCTAACGGTCCAGTTCTGGCCCACGGGCTCTATGTTTGACACCCTAGCTATAAACAGACCAAGGGAAATGCCAACAATTCACTTAATGCTTCTCAAATGTGAGAAAAACAGATTATGATCGCAAATGATTTCCCAATGAAAAAGTCATTAACTGCAGGTACTTGACAATTAAGTCAAAACTAAAATCAAAATGCAAAACAAATGATTTTACCTGACTTCAAACATAGGAAATGAAAATATACATGGGACATTGAATTATATGAAACATTAAATGAACGTTTACCACCCACAAATGATGTTAGTATTAAAGAGGTGTCAGGAGGCCTGGTGGTGTGTGAGTGAGGGACAGAGCTGTGAGCAGCCAAGCAGAGGAGACTGAGGACAGCAGCAGTAAATAATGGCTGCCCTGTGATTAGGCACAGAAGAGGTTAAACAGAGCTTGTTCACGCCGCCTTTGTCAAGGTGCCATGAATCATCTGACCTGCTGAAGTGTGTGTGTGATGAAAGGACCACTGGGCATCTGGGGTGGGAGTGACAGTTGGGCGGACAGAGGGCGGTCTGATCAGCCCAGAGGGGAGGGGCCATTTATTACTGTAATTAAGGAACGGTGGGAGGAGACGGGAGCGGGGGGAATGCGAAGTGATCTTCTTCTCGTGGAAGTAAATCTTTTTGCGATGGCATCATGAGAGCGGGGGAAGTGGCGAATGAACGAGGGGCTGCAGATGGAGACCAAACAAAACACGAGGTGCCCACGGTTTCCTCTCTTTATTTGCTCGCACTCTCCCCCCCTCCTCCCCCTCCCTCTCTCCCCCTCTCTCTCTCCCTCCTGCTTGGTCTGCGTGGCTGATATTAATGGGACGTCCCTTGTTTGTAAATGTGCCAAGTTGTGTGCACCGCTGCGGGCTGTCTATTATAGCAGGCCTCTGGGGCAGCGTTTCCATATGGCGCCGCATATGGCACTCAGCAGCATCAATTAATGTTGTTATAATACTGATTTTTATGAGCTCGGGTTTCACTCCTCGACTCCTCCAACCCCCCCTCCCCCTCCCCACACACTACCCCTTTCCCCCACTGTCGCGAATTCTTTGATTCTTCAAACCGCTCTTCCCTGAAAACCTTCCGACAACCTGGCATCTGAACGGATCAGAAAACTTTTGCCGTGCCAATTTCCGAAAGCTCCTTGCAGCTCCGCTGAACCCCACTCAAAGACCTTGAGAAGGACTTTGTTCCTGCCGTGCTGCAGAAGAAAAGATACAGCGCTACTGCCAGCGAGTCTTTGCATGTACTATGAGGCAGAGAGAGTTCGATCACTGGAGAGACAAACACAGACCCATTTTTTTTTTTACATCGCAAGATCATGCCACGGGCCAGACTGAACAATCTGACGGGCCGGTTCCGGCCCGAATGTTTGACACATCTGCTCTGAACCAAGGGTGTCAAACTCATTTTAGTTCATGGCCTATAAAAACAACAACTGTAAATGTTCCCACTTGTTTTAGAACAAAAAAGTAATAAAAATACTATAATATAGTAATTATAATATATGTATAATGTAATAACATCTGAAGTGATTGATAAAGAAAATGTCTCTTCTCAATATAACCCCCATAAACCAAGTACATTATTTTCTCATGGGTTGCAAAATCATCCCACGGGCTGGATTGAACCCTCTGACGAGCCGGTTCTGGCTGGTGGGCTGTATGTATGACACCCCTGCTAGAAAACTGAATCAAGGAATTTACTTATTGCTACTCACATGTGAGAAAAGAGATTATTATCACTAATTATCCAGCAATGAAATACTGACCTATGTTATATAATGTATCATATCCGCAACCAAAAACTGCAGGGATTATACTTTCGGCCTATTAAGTGTGTTAAATCCGGCCTGAACTCATGCACCACACAATAGGCAGATGGATGTAAGAACAGAGTCGGTGGGGTCCTTTTTGTTCCCCGGTGCCTTTGGTGGTGGATGTGACAGGAAGGGGGAATGAGAGCGCAGTGAAAAGCGCCCGCTTAAAAAGCTCCCAGCCAAACCAGCCTTGTCAACGTTGCCACAATTAGAGACTAGATCACTGGCGCTTCCCAGCGAGAAACATCTCACCACCACTCCTCGGTGGAACTCTTTTGTTTGAGGAACGCACTCAAAGCGGAGTTTTTAAAACGTTTCGGATGGCTAATCACTCTCAGGATGAAAGGCCCCGGCGTGTTCGTTTGTCTCGGCGCGGGGAGCTTCCCTTGCCGTTTCTTCCGTCTCTGATTCTGATTGTTTTTGTTCGCTTCTTTCGCAGCGAGGCGGGCGGGCGAGCTGGCAGGCAGGCAGGCAGCGGCGCCGTTTGAAGGTGCAGTCAGACCTGAGTGCAGGCCTGATGCTTTGTAGTGATATTTCCAGCAGCACAATCTCATTACTTTTTGACGTGGGAGATGCGTGCAGGGGCGGATTGTCATTTCACGCTGTCAAAAGTTCCGTGAGGCGGCGGAGACAGGAATGGAACTTCAATGACCTGCATGCCTCTGGCTCATCAAGACTGAATATATTAAACCCAAATAACACAGATACAAATCAAGTGCACCAGATTCTTGGAAATATGAATGTCCAGTCCCCCCCGGGGGATGCAAAAGGAATCTCGCTCCTTAACCCTAAACCTAAACCTAACCCCAACCCTAAATCTAACCCTAACCATTGATCTGGCCCTAAACCTAACCCTAACCATAAATCTAACCCTAAATCTAAACCGAACCCAAAAATCAGATCTGTCGCTGTGCATCTGAACCTTATGGATCCACATAGAACTCTATCTACATATTAACGGGCCTTTGTGTGTTGAGAGGAATGCGGATTGAAAGTTGATTTTCTCACTGCATTCTTGTATCATTTTTGTCACCTCTGTAGATAAAAACACATATTACAAAACAATGACATACTGACATTTTCATTACCATTAAATGAGCCCATTAATGTGTCTTCAGATGACGATCGGGTCCTCCACACAGGGGCCTCCATGTTCTTACAGTAGCCCGGAGTGTACTCTTTTAAGCTTTAATGACAACTGAAGGCTGCCATGGGTTCTCCTGCACGCTTGGAGGGTATGGGCGAGGTGATGTACACAACAAGCAACTTCACCACTACATCTCACGAAATCCTACACACTGCACCTTTAATGTTAGTCGGGCAACATCAGTGTCAGATTTTGAAAGTGCAGTTTAGACTAGTTACATGCAAAACCACTGCAGCGGTAAACGTAATGTCCAGTCCCCCAGGGGATGCCGAGGGTATCTCTCTCCTGAACCCTAACCCTAAACCGAACCCTAAAATCAGATCTGTGGCTGTGCATCTCCTGAACCTAATGAATCCACATAGAACTCTTCCTACATATAAACAGGCCTTTGTGCCTTGAGAGGAAAAGTCTTGAGAGCAGCATCCCACACCTCTCAAAGATGGTGAGAGCTCCTGGACGTGTTCACAAGGGACAATCATTGGCAGCTCCCTTCTTTTTTTTTTTTCAAAAGAGAAAAAAACAAAAACTGGGGGGTATCCCTCGAAGTTGATTTCACACTGAGTTCTTTCAATACAGAGAAAACTTTGCTCTGTTTAAGAAGCTGCCAGGCGCTGATTGAAGCGCCTGGTTACCATGCGAACCCCAGCCTGTTGCTGGGGCGACTGTCCCAAAGTGCTTCCTGGGTAATTTTCGAGGTCACTGGTTTATGCACGCCTATGCGGTGCAGATGCGCCCACCCTCATTCAGGGCCCAGCAGGAGCTCTTTCATTAGGCCCAGTGAATGGCCTCATTCATCCCCTTCACCACAATTGGTCACGCAGCGTCTCTGCAGAGGGCCCAGGACAAACTTTTCTCTCTTTCCACCCCCTGATCTTCCACGCACCACCCACCTTAGTCATGCTTCACTTTTGTTCAGGAGCATGAGGTGGCTGCAGGGGCAATCGGTTATCATACATGACACAGATTTACCCCTTGTTTTTTGTAATGTTTGTTCAAAAGTGCTTGTAAAGGTGCAGGGTGTCATTTTTGTCACATGTGACAGAACAAGAACATACTAATATTTTCATCATCACCCAAATGTATTCTTATCACCCTTGAAGGTGCAGTGTGTAAGATTTTTGGTCATTATTGATCACCTCTATTTGTAGGACCTAGCATTACAAACCAATTACATACGGATATTTTTACAAAAGTATAACACCCTAAATGAATAACTTGCCTTTACACTGCTCTAAAATGAGCCGATTAATACATATTTACATCAGGAGCGGGTCTCCCTATGGGGGCCACCATGTTTTTACTACAGCCCAGAGTGAACGTACTTAACATCCTTTGAGCCTTCATGGCAGCTGAAGTCTACCATAGTCTACCAGGGGTGAGGTGATGGATACAACATGCAACTTCACCTATAGATGTCACCAAATCTTACACTCTGCACCTTTGTTAGTCTGACAACATCAATAGCACACAGCCGTGAAAAGATTTTGAAAGTGCAGTTTGGACAAGTTATATATGACGCACATGTACATTAAAGGTACAGTGTGTGAGATTTGGTGACATCTACTGGTGAAGTTGAATATAGTATCACCTCACTCCTCCAATTTGAGCATGCAGGAGAACCTGTGGCAGCCCCAAGTTGTCATTAAAGCTCAAAAGATATTAAGTACGTCCAATCTGGGCCACTACAAAAACATGGCGGGCTCCATAGGGTGGACCTGCTCCAGGTGTAAATAAACATTTAAGGCCTCAAATTTAGAGTCAATACACGTCAGTAAATAATGTCTCTAATTGTTTTGTAATTATATTTCCATAGATAGAGGTGAGAAAATGTGACCAAGATCTTACACACTGCACCTTTAATCCCATTTTCCTATTTCTATGTCAGACGTGCACAGACTCTCAGAGGATCTGTTCTAGAAGAACATCCCTCGGCCTCTCCACTGCCTCACTCCTGTGACTGCAGCGATCATCCATGCTAGCAGGTCATCGACTCCATGCCTCTATTTAGAGAGCTTCAGCTCCGCCCTAGTGAGAAGTGACTAATTGTCTCGAGTTGTTAGTGTGCCTGGAATGAGCAGCACTCCAATCGGTGACAGGGCTGCGCAATAATTTTGTTACTCCCCCTTCCTTCTCCACCTCCTCCTCCTCCCCCTCCTCCCCCCACCCCCTCCCTCGTTCTCCCTCTTGCAGCAGATTTACCCCCTCGCCGCTTCTCAACCTACTGAGCTGTAAAATTGAGTGGACGGCAGGCAGGATACAGAATGAGACCTGGCATGGTGGACACACTAACCTTGAGGAGGGCCACTGCTGCTGGCTGCACCTAAAGAGATGGAGACAGAACGTCAACCATATTGGAATGAGGACGGTTGAAAAACCAAGGAGGGAGGGGGGAGGCTAGGGGTAAAGGGAAAGGGGGGAGGGTCTTTTGTGCATGGGGAAGGGAAGCAAAATGACAGGTGTTAATCAGTATGAATCGAGGGACAACCTCAAGTGCAGACGGATGAAGCACAAAAGGAAGGGGAAAAACTTGCAGTTCATAGGGTGGCCATTGGGGGCTGACTCCAAAAGGGAGCAAATCCCCATTGACTCCCATGTTAAAGGTGCAGTGTGTAAGATTTGAGGCACTTTTGTCTCTTCTAAACATATGACAAAACAATTGCATATGGACATTGAAATTGATTTCTCATCACATAGATTGTTTATTTGTATCCATTCCTCCTTAAATGAGCCCATTAATATATATTTACATGACGGGTGCTGCCATGTTTTTTTAGTAGCCCAGAGTGGACGTACTAAACATCGTTTGAGTTTTAATGACAACTGAAGTCTGTCATAGGTTCTCCTGCATGTTCAGAAGGGTGAGGTGATGGATACAGCATGCAACTTCACCTCTTGGTCCCACCAAATATTACGCACTGCACCTTTAAAATGTCCAACTTCAGAGGCGAATGAAACATGTTTAAAGTCTGGTACAAACTTCAGTTTTGGTCTCAATCAGTGACATGTTTTCCCCTGACAACTGTACGAGGGGTACATTTTTCTTCTAACTCACTTATTCTTATTTTAGCGACATTTGACATTGCACATATTTAGGGGCGTGGTCTCTTGACTGACACCCGAGCGGACCTGGCATGTACCGCGGATGAGGTGACGGCACCACGAGCCGTCCCACAGCTCCGTGTCTGTTCCGCCTCTTTGGCCGTTATCGAATGGAACAGGAGGAGTTAGGATTCGGCAAGGCTGCGACGAGGGAGCCACCCACAATTTGCCACAAAACCAATCGGTGACGCCCATCTTTACATACAGTCTATGGTATGGATGTGGGAAAACACAACATGCAGATGTTAGGAGACAAAGGAGAGAGATTCTGAAATTCTCTTCACCCATTCGTCTCCATGCAGTCCTAACAACACTATCCTCGGTAATGAAATCAACTTGGATTGCTGCTACTGCAGCAAATCCAGATAATCAATTACAATGAATCACACACATATATATAGTAGCTGTGGTTTGGATGTGAACAAATGCAGTCTCAGTCCCTAACAGATGATATTACTGCTCTTAGCTGCTCCCTCTCTCCACGAGAGATTAAGCAGGTTTGTACTCTCCCAGGCGGTTACGCACACCCACCCTCCACCCTCCACCCTCCAGGGTGCTGCACTATCATTTGCAGGAAAATTACTTCAGTAATGAAGAATCCAGGCCCATAAATCCTCATGGCCTCACCTTCCTCTACCGCCGCCCAAGTCTCGGTGAAAAGCCAGTAAAAATTCCCCTTTAAAAAATTCATAGTGCAATTTTGCTTCAAATCCCTCCCAGCAAGCACAATTATGGAACTTTCATCTCAATTGATTTATGTCCTGGACATGGGGGGGGGGGGGGGGGGGGGGGGGGGGTAGAGGGAGGGAGGTAAAGGGTGAAGGGGGGAAAAAACAAGTGCTAAATTATTGTTTTTAAAAGGGAAGACATAAGGCCTTTTGTCATTTTAGCCCTGCATGTGTTGTGCAGCGCCGGAGAGAGAGAGAGAGAGAGAGAGAGAGAGAGAGAGAGAGAGAGAGAGAGAGAGAGATGCATGAGTGAGGGGAGGAGGGAGGGAGGAGGCAACGTCTGAAGGGTTTGAAATGGCAGGAGGAGGAGGAGGAGGGAGATGGGGGCGAAAGGAGCGGTATTCTACTTGATTAATAACACTAATCAAATTATACAGTGTTCCACTGTGCCCTGAAATCTGGGGCCATAATGTCCTCTAATGGCGAGGTTCATGGAGCTAAACTTCAGAGGGAAAACACGGCGCTGACTGCTGCACGCCTTAATGAAGGCAGTAAAACATCCATTTCCAGAAGCCATGAAATGAAAGGCGAGATTGTACTGTAGATGTGCACCCGGTGGCTCCCCCACTGCATCAGAAAAAAAAGGGAAGGCTGTTAACACAAAAGATGGAAAGAAAGAAAGAGAGAGAGAGAGAGAGAGAGAGAGAGAGAGAGAGAGAGAGAGAGAGAGAGAGAGAGAGAGAGAGAGAGAGAGAGAGATGCACACACACACAGGGGCGCAGAGATGCAAGGCTTTAAGAAGAGAAATGAGGGGGGGAATAATACGAGTGAGGAGATTTAAAGGGCAAGAACACTGAGAGAGTGTGAGGATGTAAGAAGGAGGAAGGATGATGAAGTGAGGATAGAGAGACAGATTGGTCGGATGCTCTCGCAGAGAACTTCTCTTCTCTGGCATGAAGACAATCTCTGTCTGCTGATTATGGATGAGGCCGCCTCCTTTACTATGTCTGTTACACTTAGTGCTGCTGACAGCAGCCACAATTCATCACTGTTTAGCTGCTGATGCACCTAACCACAGCACCCCCCCCCCCATCCGTCTCAATACCACTCCATTAGAGTGTTCCCTGTGTCCGTCCGGGCACGCACGCTGTGCATCCATCCATCCATCTGTATCTCCATCCATCCATCCATCCAACAAAACCCATCATGTCCATCACTACGTCAAAGCATGCAACTATCCATCCCTCTATCTATTCATCCATCCGTCCCTCTGTCCATCTGGGCATGTATTCTGTTGGTCTATCCATTCATCTGGATCTCTGTCCATCCATCCATCCACCCGTCCATCCATCCATTCGTCCATCCATTCAGCCCAGACAATCCATCTTGTCCATGAGTCCATCCATCCCTCGATTCGTTCACCCATGCATCTATTAATCCCATCCATCCATCAATCCATCCATCCATATTTCTATCCATCCATGAGTGTATTGATGCCATCCATTCATTCATCCATCCATCCATCTACACACCCCTCCGCCCATTCATTCATCAATGCATCTAATGATACCATCCATCCATCTGTCATCCCTCTATCCATTCATCCATCCACGCATCTTTTGATACCATCCATCCATCGGTCACGCGATTCATCCATACATCCATGTCAATCTGTCAATACATGCAGCTATTGATTCCATCCATCCATTCACCCATCCCTCTATCCTTTCATCCATCCATGCATCTGTTGGTGCCATTCCTCTGTCCATCCACCCATCCACTCATCCATGCATCTGTTGATTCCATCCATCCATCCATTCCTCCATCAATCCGTCCTTCTGTCCATCCATCCACATATGCTTCTATTGGTTCCATTCATCCATCCATCCATCCATCTATCCATCCACTCTATCCTACATCAATGTAAAGTTCTGGAATGTGCAGCCGTGTATCTCAGACTGAGCTGTCAGCTCGCTGCTCACATGAAGGATACATCATGTCTGGGCAGAGCAGGAACCCTAAAGGCTTCTGTTGGCAGTGGCACTCTACATGTCAGAATCGAAGCATAACATGTAGAGATCCTTATCGGCATAAAGGTGGTGTCGGTGAAGGAAAGTATGCAGCATGACGACACACCCAGGCTCCAGACGCTTATATTTACACAAAACATTAAGGTTTGCATGTAATCTACTAAATTGCACGTGCAACAAACAATCAAATCAGCCGTTGAATCTTGAATAAAGCAAATGTTGTTAGAAGTCCTTGGGGCAAAATTTTCATCTGGAGAGCAAGGGGGGGGGGGGGATTGAAAAAAACAACAAAGCTGAGAAAACACAGATTGCTATTGTTATTATTATCATAATTACAGCTGCGCTTATCGCGCACGCAGCCTCAATCAGGATGAAATACAGTTTCATTTGATGAAGCTTCCTGTTTTGACTGGCTTGGAGTTTGGAAACTGCATACTTGGCTGGTGTGCCAAAAACTCAATCAGGCGCAATTACATAGCCATCAGATAGAAATGTAATTGATTTGAAAGCTGACACGAGATATAACTACATTACAGTGGAGGCACAGTGGGGAGGCTCCTTGGGGACAGTGGGGCCTACGGGGAGCTCATTACCGCCATGCTTTGAATTATTGAGCGCTATGGCGGTGACACTGAGGAACAGAGCCGGGCGATTGGCTGGAACGACTCGGCAAATGTTTATCTCGACTTACAGCAACCTAAGACATCTGACGGGGTGATCTGCCTGCATGTGCATGAATATTGCAGGGGGGAGACGTTGTAATGGTTCATATCTTGGAAGGTTCAGGCCAAGATAAGAGCTCATGTGTGTGTAACAGAGATGAGAGTGCATTCCTGTGATGATGATAATAATTATCCTCATTATTGTAGTTTTTTGAATTGGATCTCATTTCTTTATTTTCCTAATTTCAGGTCACTTGTTTCTTTTTCTGGTGGGGATGTATTAATCGTTGCACACTGTCACACACTCCCCGCGTCACTTCCACTCTCTCTCCACAATGTGTTTCGCATTGATGGACGTTAAGTTGTGTGAAAAACGGAACTGTGACAATTCATTCTTTTTCAATGAAAACTGTTTGTATTGTTTTTTTTTACACATTGCATATTGTTACACTGTTGTAGTATTACACTAACCATACGTTTAATTAAAGGTGCAGTGTGTAAGATTTGGTGACATCTAGTGCTGAAGTTGCATGTTGTATCCATCACCTCACCCTCACCCTCCTGAACTTTAGGAGAACCTATGCTCGACTTCAGTTGTCATTCAAACTCAAAAGATGTTCAGTACGACCACTCTGAGCTACTGTAAAAACATGGCGCCCCCCCGTAGAGAGGACCTGCTCCTCTTGTAAATATACATGAATGGGCTCATTTAAGGGTAATGGAAAAACAATATATCCTGGTGATTAAAAATTCCTGAAAATGTCAGTATGTAATTGTTTTCTAGTATTTTGAGAAGTGACAACAATGAATGAAATCGTACACACCGCACCTTTAAAAACGGACTCAATTTGTTGCCATGCGAGCGAAATTTAGCACGAAAAACAGCATTAAGGTCTCCTCATTTCTTTGTACGTGACGGTTCACATCCGGTACATGTGGACGCCATGACTCCTATTGCCCCATTAACTACTTACATGGAAGAGAAATGCGAAGCGACGAGTCCTCAGGTCACATACTTAGTATTGGTTTGCACTGAGTTTGTGGAGGCGTCACATGTCGTCCCGCACAATGAGAGCTGTGTTGGCCAAACGTGGTACTTTCCGAAATTTACTGCACATTTAAGTCAAATCTGCTTAGCTGGTTGCCTAGTTGTTGTTTTTTCGCTGAGCTTGCAATTTGTTTGTATCCTGCAGCAAACCCACATAATGCTACACATGTGTTAGGTTGGCTGTACTTATCCTTTCATTTTAGGCAAAACATTTTCATTCCCTCTTTGCTCCACAGACACAAATAGCTTAAGGGTAAAGTGTGTAAGATTTAGTAAAGATGCACGTTGTATCCATCACCTCACCCTGACCCTGCTGAGCATGGGGGGGGACCTGGACTCAATGTGTTATTAAAACGCAGACGATGTTTAGTATGTCCACTCTGGCCTACTGTAACAACATGGCGGCTCCCATAGAGAGGACCCGCTCCTTATGTAAATATACATTAATGGGCTCATTTGAGGGTATTAGGAAAACTGGGAAAAAATACTGTCAGGAGATTCTGAAATTTTCCATATGTAATTGTTTTGTATTTTTTTTTCGACCAATAGAAGTGACAAAAATGACCGAAATCTTACACACTGAATGAGGTGGCAGCCTCCCTGGAGCCTGTCTGCAGTGTGTAGAGGGGGAAGGGAGGGGGGGGGGGGGG
>JAFBJT010007757.1:0-39786 GCA_016785325.1 Chascanopsetta lugubris
GCACCCAGGTACAATTGTTAGATACTTTACTATTTGCTGCCACTTAACAATTACGTTACACATATTGTAAGTAAATTGTACTTTTTTTTCCAAGTACAGTATTTGTCAGATATCACATACTAGATAGTTTCTAGATCATGGCTTTGAGTAAAACAAAAATATAGAGTATACTGAATGTGGTTAACCATTGCCAAACATATAAATCTATCAAAATTACATGTACCAAGACAAGATACTACTTCAAAGCATAGTATGAGTTGGACATGATTATTTCATTGTTGCCGTAATAGTAATCTGTCAGTATGGTTTAGAGTTGTAACTCATAAAAAAGTATGGATTGTTTATTTTTACTTTTCATACCTAAAGTACATTTTGTCCCTGCTAATTTGTACGCTTACTTAAGTAACATTTTCAATAGAGGACTTTCATTAGTAATGACAGTTCATCTTATACTATTTCTCTCCCCCACCCCTGTGTGATAGTGCTGAGTTTTCATAGTGGTTCATGGGTAACTCCCTAAACTAAATCCAGAAGCATTTGATCAACAAATTAGACAAGCACAAGACTAAGAAAGTGTCCCAGAGCAGAGTTGGACACTTTTCAGTTTATAACAGACATGCATTGATGTTAGTTTTCCAGCCTGGGCTGCAGGCTGCATACAGAATTCCATTTCATTGATATTGAGACAGGTTTTGTTGTGGCCCTTGAGCTGCCCCCTTGGCCCCACATCATGCTCCAAGGTTGCAGTGGCTTCTGTGGGGAGGCCATGCTTTGCGCCTCCACTTCCTCTCTGTGTCCAATGTGGGAAAGCTTGAGAGGCCCCTGGCATGCCCTGTGAGAAACCCCACAATGAGGCAGACACAGAGCAGCGCTTCACTGACTCACACACTGAGCGCTCTTGATCCGTCCAGCCTAATGGAACCAAATCATCATTACGGGCTTAATAACAGACACGGTGGTCACTCTTGCCTGTATGATTAGCCGGACTAGTAATCCCATGCCTCCCTTCGTCTTTTCATCAACTCACCAACTCATGAATGAAGCCAACAGGAACACAAACCACACCGGCAGGGAGTTGTATCCCTCAGAAAGGGAAGTCCAGAGGATTGTGGCTGTTGTATGTGGCACTGGGGACGTATAATCTGTGGTCTGTTTGGGAGCAAGAGTCCTAGCGGCCCTGGGTTAGGCCTACTTCGGTCTCCCGTGAAGAGAAGCATTCACAGTATTCCTGCCGGCCCCCGACCCCCTCCCTCCCTCTCAAGACATAGAAACAGTATTAATATGCCATGAATGGAAACACACAGAAAAGCGTTATCTTGTGCCACAGCGTTTAGTAAAGCAGGATGCCTCGTCGAAAGGCTCGAGGGAAATATTTGCCTACACGAATGTTGAATTCTGCTTGACCGCCAAAGTTTGTGTCATGTCAGCACGGTCTGCAGTGTTAGGGTTGAATGTTGAATCATTATTGTGTCTTCTATAGATCATCAATGAGCTGTTCACCCAGAGAACAGATGAAATGGAGAACACCCGTATTTCAACACAACACCAATGAATAGAGAAACGTCACAAATTGTTTACAAGTCTTGTCTCTGGTATTTTGTTCCCCCAGGAGATCGCTTTAAAAAAGTCAATCTTCATCTTGAGCTTTTACGCAGTTTGAAAAGACACTTACTACTTCACTTAAGGTTGCAGATAAACACAATAGTATTGGTGAAATCTACAGACTTGAGTGGGAACTCTCCATATTAAATGACTACCTTTCACTGATCATAAGTCTTGGCCTTTGGTTGTCATGGAAATGTAATTGGACTTCCTTTATGTTCCACCTATAAGTGTTCCTTTCACTGTGTGAATGAAATGGCATGGGAACAGCCCAGCCCTTTCACAACTGTGCGATTTCAACTATATAAGGTCTGCAGTTTGTCAATGGCACAGAGACAACTGTCTTCAATAGCTGGACAGGCTTGTTTCTCGCTTGTGAAGGGAGCCGGTTCTGCATGGTGCTGCTGAACTTGACAAGACACGAGGAAGATTTAATAATTAGATAAAAGATGTATGAATTTCTGCTGTTAAATAACTGTCGCAAATATATGTATGTTAAAAATCCTTCTGATGCAAGACATCTGACCCTTTTATTTTGATACTATATACTAGGGGTGTGATGGTACGTATATCCGTACTGAGCCGTTGGGTTCGGTACTGGGCTGTGCACGGGTGAGTTCCCTGCGTAGGTAGCGGTCGGATCCGCTTGTCCTGCCAGACAGAAAGATGCCGTCGCTCATAAGAAAAGCCAAACATAATGCGCGACGTCATGCAGCACCCGAGCCGATCTGGTACCTCCACCGGAACGGAAGCTGCTTATTGTCCGCCTGCAGCGCCGCATGCAGCCCGGCTGTAGCCCGGCTACCGCAGAGCTTGAAGACCTGCTCTCCTCTGCTGCTTGGGAACACTTCGGCTTCCCGGTTCAATATTGCAATGGAGAAAGACGAGTGGATAAAACGAGGGCAGTGTGCCGACATTGTTCTGCCGAGATCGGCTAACAACAACAAACATGCTAACCCACTTGAAACCCAAGACTGCTGTCAAGTGAGCCTACATTCTGGCATCTCAAATTGACGTCAATGAACACGTCCACTTCCGCTTTCAAAATAAAATGCCACATTTTTTATTTTGCCAATATCTCTCTTGGAATAATGAATTATTAAAGGAGATATAAAATGATAAAGATTAATACACCTAATGTCAGACTGGTTTACTGTCGCAATTTAGCAAAATTTCAAAGTAAAGTTCACTATTTTGTACTTGAACTTTGCCTTTCCTCTAAGTTTGAGGGACTCTAATACAACAATGATGCGTAATTCCATAGGTAAGACACTAATGACTGCATTCATGGTGATGCCTACTATATGTACACTTAATTGCAGACAGATCTACTGTAGAAATGTAGAGAAATTCCAAAAGAAAGTCCGAATTTGTATTTTTCTCGAAGTTTGAGGGCCTCTCATACAACAATGATCCCTAATTCCACTAATGACCGTATGTGTGAATATCACTGCTACAAGAAAAAACAACAACCGTGGTACAAACGCAGCTGTTTATGTTTTGGATTTTGTTCCCATACTTTACTGAAAATGAACCGAACCGTGACCTTATAACCGAGGTCCGTACCGAGCCGTGATTTTTGTGTACTGTTACACTCCTACTATATACGTATATATGACATGTGAGTCTATAGGGATTTACTTGCTTTCGGAGCCAGCCTCAAGTATTAGATTCATCCATTGGTTCTAACAAATTTTTCAAACCACACCTCGCTCAGTTGTGTCATTCAAACCACGGCAGAAGACTCTTACAGTTCAAGCATAAATAAAACTCAGGGGAAGAACAGTGAAAATCCATTTAGATTTTCACCTGAAGCTGAAGAAATATCTCGTCACTTTTCTTTGTCGTTTCTTATTCCATCGAGGCAAACCACTGACGTTCGTAGCTTGTTGCTTGTCACGGTGGCAGTTCTACACTTTGCCACAGGCCAGCTCATCCTCAGTGGTGGCTGCTGTGAAAGGGCTTTCTCTAAGTGCTCTGCCTTGTCTGAAAAATATTCACTTGGTTGCACAAACCAAGCCCAAAGTCAGGACAGCAGTGTGGGATGCATGACTACCCTTTGAGTACGTTCATTCTGGAATAGATTGGCATGTATGTGTTGCTTCTTTAGGGAATTGCGTGATAAAAGAGCTGCAACTTCAAATATTTGGCTACAGTGGAGAGCACTTGGACAGATTGACAGGTGAGGCCCTTATCAGTTAAATCTGTTGATGAGTCATGAAATACAAGCACCTAAAAGATCCATTTCGAAACATTTCTTTGTTTTGCTGAAATTCAGAGTTGGATAAAGAATGTGAGCCATTGGATTTATGCCTCTGGATGGATCCACACTTGCCTTTACTGACACAGACCATCCACAGGCCCTTAAACCATACCCTGTTGTGCATCTCCTGGAAAAGGCAACTACGCATCGCAGCGATCGCTCCGCTTTGTTGCCTCATAGATCTGGCAGACAGTGTCCCGACTTTGCTCCTCCACTCTGATCATTAAATCCAGTAAAAACATGGATGAAATAGTCCAAGTTGAGGAGATGCTGAGGTAGACATATACATTTATTCACCACAAATTTTAAACATTCCATGGCCACTTCCATTTCTCTTTGGTGCCTACTAACATTTTTAGAGTGTATCTGCAGAGCGACGCACGCAACACACAACTAAGAATGCTCACAGCTCGGCATCAGCTACAGGTGTATCTGCTGTGTAACTTAAAAACACAAGCATTCAGCCTTTAGTGTACTCAGTCAGAGACTTGGAAGAGTAGTCATTTTGTAAACACTTTTCTAGTTGCTAGAAGTATTTTGAACTAAATGGGTACTATTAAAAGAAATGGGTCTGATGATTCATGTTTTTCTTATTACATTAAACATAGTCAAAGGAGCAGTCAAAGGGTACTTTCCAAAAATGCTTGTTAATTATGACATTGCTGCTTATCAAACATGTCAGTGAAGAGCTGTGCCGCCAGCTGTTTGTGGTGTGTTTGTGCAGCTGAGCTCGCATTTGTTGGGTTTGAGAAGACATCATCAAAAAGTAAATAATCACATCAATTAAACGAGCTGGGAACAGACCGCAAATGCTGCCGTAGCAGCTTTTAGAGAAAGTTGGGGCTTCTTTGCATCCACATGGAAATCAACAGTGTGTGTGTTCTGTCCAGGCCCAGTTTCCTCTCCCTCCACCAAAGCTGCTTTTAGATCTGCTCTTAATTCTGAATACTTAACTCAAATGATTAGGCGGAGCTTTATGCGAGGATGCAAATATCAACATCAGTTGAGTTTCTCTCGCCAACAAGAGATAATCCAGAGGATTCTCTTTGAGCGAGTGGCATTGTGGCCTGTTGATGACATTTCAAACACATGTGGAAGCACAAGTTCATAAAAAAGCAAGAAAGTAAAGTATCTCAAGGCAAAAATACATCTGTGTTATACAGATTAAACACAACTTGAATGAATGGCATTCCAGAGCTTTTGGTGATCCCTGTCAACACCTGTTTTGATGCACTTTATATAAAAAAATCACATCTTGCTTTACACACACATACACTTAATTATTTATACAGTTCAAATTTACAAGGACGGTGCTGAGTGATAAACCTTGCTGTGAATGAACCAGTTGAGCTTATTTTCAACTGTAGTCCATCGTGCACATTAAGCATGTACATCTGTATAAATGTAGCGGAGAGACGGAGAGAGAACCAATTTTGTATATGATGTATAATTTGATGCAGTGTGATTGCAGCTAGGGGGACTGTTGGGTTGCCCGGTGGGGGTGTTCACTCCACTGAGTGCCATTTAACTATGGATGTGTCTGATATGAATCCATCTGGGTGCCTTTTCTTAAGAGAAAGCACTGACGGCACAAAACCTAAAAGTGGCACAAATAGAAGCACTTGGCCGGTCCCTCTTAAATTAATGATGTCCTTCACCAACACAAGTCTCAGAAAAGAATAAGAATCGTATGCATCACACACACCCAGCCTCGCAGCCACTGCTGCTTCTACCGCATTAAGATGCACCACCGGGGAGTCGTCCTCTCGGGTGTACATAGCCCCCTGGGGCTCTGCTAGCACCTGTGAAGTGACGGTTAGCAACAGGACTGCCTCATATTACGCTCACCATCGCAGTGACACATCACGCAGCTTTGTCGTTAAGACGAGAGGACAAAAAAGCTCGTCAAGGAGAAAGACTCGCTGTCGTACCTGTTACCTGAACTGACCCACCACTGACCCACCCGCTTTCAAAGTGCATATCTGCAGTTTTCACAAGCCAGGAAGGCCCACACAGCTAGCAGACATCAGTGAGTTAGGAAGTCAGATGATTCCTCCCAGCAGAAGTCAGGCAGTTGATGTTCATCTGTTGTTAGGGTGTAGTTTTCACCAGATGGCTGATGGGAGAGGGTGGGATGTATGGGTTGTGTGTCCTGCTCTAACAAACCTTCCTATGGACTGTATCTTTAAAAAACAATCCGCACAGGCAGCAGTAAATCAAAATCCTCACTTTTTCTCTTTGATAGTTTTGTTATCTTGAATTGTAAACTGTCGGTGCCGTCTTTTGAATTTTCGGTTGAAGGTTTTTCTCGTTTTTTGGTTTCTTGTTGAAGTCGTTTTTCGGAAATTGTCTAAATGGATGCAGGGATGTGTGACTGAGGGGGAGAGCAAAAATCGGATTTGTAGGTTAATAGGCTCATTGACCACATAACTTGCTCATTATGCCCTATTTCAGGCTGCAGCGAGAGCCAAGCAGAGCGGTGCTGAAACCAGTGTAAGCACTGCAATGAATGGGCCCGGTTCAAAACAGCCAAAGATTGGCAACTGGCACTATTAGAGCTTTTAACACCCAATTTATCCTCTGCTCACTGATGCAATAATCCGTGGTGTAAGGCATCAATGTCTGTGCGGGCGAGCTGCAGCATTTGGCTGAAGTATCTGTGTAAACAGGCAGACGGGCTGGATTATTCCAGGGTCAGGACCATGGGATTAGGTCCAGGGATTATCACAGCTCAGTCAGGGAGACAACAGCCTTCTTGGCCCCTGGAATTATATAAAGGATTGGCAATAAGTCGGGACGACCACCCGCCCCCGTCGCACTTTCACTGAGTCCGTCCACTCTCTATCCTCTGCTGGCTCATGCGCAGATCAGCTGCTGAGTGTCCTAAGTGCTATTTCACTGTCACTGCGGGAGTTTAAAGGTGACAGCAATTCTATTTGGGTGATGCTGCTGGCAAGGAGTGCTGCGTAACAGATGGCCTTTGGTTGAATGTAACACATGTTTCTGATGAAACAGTCTCAAGGAATACAAAAACATTTAAGGAGCCGCAACAAAGGTCCTTCTTTTCCAGAGCCCATGATAATGTCTTTGTCCATTTCTTGTTTTCCCCCAAATCCAAAGATGTTCTTTGGGAAGTTACCATAACACCAATTGCGACATTGTCCAGATATTATAGTATGGCATATGCAGGTCCAATGTATGAAGTCATTTAAAACTATTATTGTAGTGGGATTAATGCTAAATTAGAATTGCATAGTACATCTTAGGAAAGACCCCCAAGGTGACTCAGTATGATTTCCTCAAGTTGTACTTGACATTTATGACATTTAAGGATCACCAAGATCCTATCAGTTTTCAGCCTTTTGAAAATGATGAATTCATCATGAGCAAAAAACCCACCAATCTAACTCTGCTGTATTTGGTTTCTAGGACAACGCTGTGCGAATGAGTGATTGATGCCAACTCCGTTTCCTCAGGTAAATAATGTCACGCAACATGATTTGGCATGAATTTGCTTTTCATTGAAGAATGTTACCTTCCAAAATGAGCATGTGGGATTAGGGCAGAAGACAAAACACATTTGGTTATGTAACACACGAACCTTTAATCTCTTGGTCCCTCATGAAACAATAGAAAGTTCACTTTTTTCATTCTTGATTCAGCCAGAGTTCAGCCTGTGTTCCTGACTCGTATCTTTGTGTCTGATGTTGTCATCCACGTAGGGCAGAATGGGTGTGTGTCCCCTGCTCCTGCTGCTCGGTCTGGCCCTCGGGGCTCCGGCCCAGGATCATGTCCCCGTCACAAGTATGAGCAACATTCATGGAGACAATTGTGTCCCCTGACTCACCGAGATGGATTCTCAGGGAATGAATGCCAAACACTCTCCTTTGTGTCTCTTCAGCTCCTCCAAACATCACTGCCAAACCCACAGACCCTCCCACCGCACCCTCCCTCAACTTTACAGTCGCACCCACACCAGAACTCCCAGGCCCGGCAACAACGTTAGCCCCCGTGGATGTCCCGGTGTTAACGGAAACGACGCCCACCACCACCATCGCCACCACCACGAGCCCAGTTGATGGAGAGGATGCACAGCCAGAGGGTCCCAATGGCACCTCCAAACTGCTGCCTATCCCTCCTCCCCCGGCACCAACAGATGCCCCCCAACCAGAGGCGAGCGCCGAACCACAACCTTCTGCTACCACGGTGGGGGAAGGAGATGGCGAGACCCCGACTCCAGACACCCCAACTACAGAGACTGACACAGTGGAGGATATAATCACCATGGAGACGGAGACCACCACTGAACCTGAAATTGAGTTCACCACAGACTCCAGCCCACATGGTGAGTACTGGACACTTTTGTTATCCCAAGGTTTGATGATGGATAGTAATGGATAACACAAGTCTATTAAAACACAACACATGGATCAATGTAAGCGATGATATACCATAAAAAAACTCTCTGCTTATACAATTCCTTTGTTTTAATTTGCCTTTTAAGTTCTTGGAACGGCCACTGTCCAAGAATACATGTCTTTATGACAAAGAAATGTAATTGTGGCTTTATGACATTTTGCAGTTTAACCATAAACCTTTCAAATACCAACAAATAAATGCAATGTGAATGAAGAAGTTATATGAAATGTCTGTAAATGGCTACTATGGGTCAATATTATTGACCTATTCAAATACATATGAGTCTCTTGTCCCTTTGATGCAGGAAATGTCAGCCCTGAAACATGATCCTCAAAGTCACTGAACGAGACATTCGGTTTTGATGATCTAGCAGTTTTCAAGCTGGTCCACCATCAATATTCAGCTCAAAGAAACATTGTAAATCAGGAAGGCATTGGTCAGACTTGGTATGTTAGATCTGAATATGAGTGGATTATGGAATGATGGATATCTTCTTTCCTGTATACATTTGATTTAATCTCTGATGTGGGTAAACTCATCGTGACTGCTCCTTCATGGTTGTTCTAGGTTGCTTCAGTTACTTGCTTTTGAACCTTATTGAATTTTTTCTTAGCCTTCTTCTAAAGCTCCTTTCACTTAAGAGAGACACAGTTCAAGCCTCACGATATCAACTGTCATCACGTATTCATGGTATTTTCTGGTACAATCGAGTTGTGCCGTTGATGTCGGCCTCCAAGACAGGAACAACAGCTTGAAATAAAGAAAGTGAGCTCTCGGTTTAGAAGTCGCCTTTTAATATTTTAGTTCACCGAACATTTTTCTGCTTTTAGGCTCTAATATCTGCAAAATATCCTTAAGTGACTCGCCTGCATCAGAGCAGCCATAAAAAAAACAGAACACCAACATACTGCACGGGCTCTTCTATTAGCTGTGTGTCTATTCATTGAATGGACATGCAGAGAGTGCTACATATATTCTCAATCTCAATCTACAGAAGGAAATTGTTTTTCATATTTACCTTTTAGCAGCTATATGCAGATAATCCGAGCAACATCCTTGCAAGTGAAACTTGACTCCCACAGCTGTTTTCTTTGGCATTAATTATTCATGTCACACGTTGTAGAGAAATGCACACATCACTATCAAATGTTACACTTTGGTTTGGATGTTTTTTTCAATTATACTACGTGAGGTTTCTTCTGAATGATCGGGACGAAAGTGCAGCATGAACTGAAACAGGAGAGACTGTATCAGTGAGTTTAGAAAAAAAAAACACTGGTTCAACGAAAATGCAACAGATGTGGCTGCGCTGCACTATACGCTATTTCTATTATGTAACGTAATGACTGTGGCTTGGTAGGTGTTACGTAATTGCTCCATTGTCTGCCTCTGGCCGTCGGTGGGCCCTGCCTGTGGAGAGCTGCGCAGACTGTGGGGGCATTGGATCAGCCTGTGTCACTTCCACATGATGCCTGTTGTTGTCTCGGTCCGTTCAATGTTCACCTCGTCTCGGGGGGAACAACCGGGTAACGGGCCACGGGAACACCAAATATTCTGGCCACATCCCAAATGACACCTTCCCTCTCCTCACGGCATCAACTGTCGAGCATTAAGTATAATGATGCGTCATTGGGCAGGATATGTTTGTGTGTAGTGTCGGGAGCTTTCTTGAATTTTGAGTCAGCCAGCGGAACAGCTGATTTTGTTGTCGCATTGTCACCGCCGGCACCACGCAGGCTTTCTAGAAACACCTCTTCTTTTGTTGTGGACCTAACGTGTCTTGCTCATCGGCACACAAACACCGGCCAGTTTTTTTTGTGGCACTCCAAACTCCCGTTGTTGTTAAATCTCGTCTTTTGTGCAAACAATAGCAGTAAAAAGGTCACCAGGAAGACCATTGGACTGCCTTCCACCAGTGACTCACGCGCGCGGTGAAAATGTATACAAATCAGTCACCCATTGTAATCTACAGCATGCGGTGCAGAGAATAGATAACTTGGCCTTTGCAATCTATCATTTTTGTGTTTTGGCTGATTTAGACACAGTCCGTTACCATCAGTCAGAAGCATTACATTAGAGCCGCATTCTTTTCTTCTTCACGGCAGAACGGAACCTGTTGCCTTTGAATTATTACCGTAGGATTTCGAGAAAATAGCTAACACGTCAAAGGGTTTGGTTTGAACATTCTCTGCTCAGCTCACAGCTCGAAGGTCCAACCTTCAGGTTAAACTGTGATTTATCTCTTCACTCCAAAGGACAGCGGCCGGTTGCACTCTCCATTTGTTCCTGAAAGCCACTGAAATGTTAACATGCACAACCATCGCGGATATGAAAGGAGAGGGAGAGGTCACCTCAAGATGAACCTGACTTCAACTACAAATGAGAACTGCCTCAAAACAGATTCACAGAATGAAAACAAAGAGAAAATTACAGTTGAATCACTGATGAGCTGATCGACAGTAGATTTTGGTCGTTCATCGGTTCCTTTACAGAACAAAAATGAAATAGAATTGAGATGAATGAAGAGACAAAAATCGTTAACCCGTTAAATAGATTCACATCTTTCATCAGTGTAATTTTTTTTTTTTTATTTCTTTGCCCTGCAGCTCAATTTTGAACTTTTCTGTCTTGTTGCGCAGAGAAACCCAAGAGGCTGTTGACAGTGACTTTGTATATTACAGACAAATGTCTGCGTGTTAGCAATGAGGTTATCCAATACAAATACAATCAGCATCTCTGGGAATCAGGTTAAGATTTGGGTTTAATCCTTTACACGCCACAGAGTTGTATGTGTTTGTTCTTTTAATAATAGTGCTGCTTTTGCTAACGCTCCTTTCATTAAAAAAATTAAAATGGATGTCCAGGTTGCATCTAAAACACTAATACAGCAGTTCAGTTGGAATCGTGTAACATGAGAGTATTTGTTAATGGTATTGGAATTTGGCATCAGTGTCAAACCAAAACTCTGACGCATCTGAAGACATGTGGACATATTTCTCTCTGTTCTTTGATTCAAATATATTCAAACTGTTTGTCTCTGATAGACAACAACCAGTCCGATGACATGCCAATCATCGCCGTGATGGTGGCCCTGTCCTCCCTGCTGGTCATCATCTTCATCATCATCATCCTCTACATGCTCAGGTTGGTGATGTGCTGTCAACGATTGTTACACAAGATCTGCACAAGGCCTGTGGTTAAGGGCCCAATGCTGCTGTTACCATGGCAAAAGCTGATTGGCCCTCTGCTGCAAGGTTGAACCTGTTGTGTGTTTTTGTGAGAATGAGAGTCTTTGTGTGTGGCTGTGTAATTATATGCACTTTGATCTTGATTAACAGGTTTAAGAAGTACAAACAGGCAGGGAGCCATTCAAACTCCTTTAGACTGACCAACGGTCGATCAGATGATACAGGTAAAAGACGTGAATCTGTGTGTGTGTGTGTGTGTGTGTGTTGGCATGCTTTGTATTGATCACTAAAGGATGCTGCATCTTCTCACACGTATTTGTTTGTATGTGCTTATATCGGCCGATGTAAACATCCAGCTTGTCCAAACTTGTTGCTCTGTTCATTTTTCTGATAAGACTTGATTGATCTTGCTCTCCTGACCAATAACATTTCACTGGTTGATTGTTGGCAGGAAGCTTTTGTTCACTGTGATTACCTAACCAACAAGGTTGCAGCTTGCCTGCTCATGTTACAGAATGTGCTCACATCGCCCTCTGGTGGGCATCTTGAGAAAAGACCTCAAATGGTTTAAGTGGTTGAAAGAGAGAAGGTTCCAGTTCTCATGTTCCTACTCCATCTCCTGTGTCCTTATCTCCACCTGCCTCTCTCCTCCCATTCCTTCCCTTCCCTCCTCTCCTCACTCCTCAACCTCCCTCCTCCCTTCCTGCTTGCTGGCACAGAGCTCCAGAGCGTTCCGTTATTGGCTCGTTCGCCCAGCACCAACAGGAAGTACCCGCCTCTTCCTGTTGACAAACTCGAAGAAGAAATGAACCGTCGCATGGCCGATGACAACAAACTCTTCAGAGAGGAGTTTAATGTACGGCACACTCAAACACACACACACACACACACACACACACACACACACACACTCTCTGATTATAGAATGAGCATAATCCAAAATAAAAGGGTAAATGTAATGAATAATATTCAAGCTTTTAAAACCGTAAAACTTAAGCATATCTCAACATAAGCATCTTTGCCAAGGTCTGATGAACGGGTGAGTCGTTCACCTCCTGGGTCACAGAGACTGAAGGATGATGCGCTAACCCACTTTCCCCCCTGGTTTTCTGTCTTTAGGCTCTGCCAGTCTGCCCCATCCAGGCATCATGTGATGCTGCTTCCAAGGAAGAGAATAAAGAAAAGAACAGATATGTCAACATTCTGCCATGTAAGCAGCAACACAACCCAGACATTTTGGCCCTGATGGGCATTTACAACACAGATTTTTATTTTTTTATGAATTCAAGCGTATGCTGTAATGTATTTGTGATGATCCATGTGTAATTTCCCCCTGATAGAGTCAGTTTGACTCCTCTTCATGCATATTCTCTCTCCATGTCTCCGTCTCTTTCTCAGATGACCACTCAAGGGTGCATCTCTCATCTCTGGAGGGAGTCCCAGACTCCGATTTCATCAATGCCTCCTTTATAAATGTTTGTATCACTGCAACATATTTTCCACAAAAGAAACCATTCTTAAACATGATTGACTCTCATTTCACCTCACCCTGACTTCATCTCTTTTTATTTTTGCAGGGTTACCAAGAAAAGAACAAGTTTATTGCAGCACAAGGTTCGTGTGTGGGACCCCAGCGAAGCGGAGAATGAGTTGCCATGCTGACCATTTAATGAACAAACCATTATTAGCTCATCATTCGTCCGTGTGTCTTATTTGTTCAGGGCCCAAGGAGGAGACGGTAAACGACTACTGGCGAATGATCTGGGAGCAGAACACGGCAACCATCGTCATGGTGACCAACCTGAAAGAGAGAAAAGAGGTAGGAGGTGAAAGGATGGTGTTAGTATGCTGGTGATAATAATAATAATGATAGTAATTATATACAGCAGAATTAAGTGGTGGTTCAAGAGGTCGCGGAACTCACAGTTGGCGTCAGAGTGTGTTTAGTTTTTCATCAAAGCAAACGGACATTTCTCACTGTTTGTCTCATCCTATCAGAGATGTAGCACACTAACCTCCCGGATATGACAAATGTTTGTGTCTCAGTGTAAGTGTGCCCAGTACTGGCCGGACCAGGGCTGTTGGACGTATGGTAACATCCGTGTATCTGTAGAGGACACGATGGTTTTGGTGGATTACACCATCCGCAAGTTCTGCATTCAACAGGTACCATTGACCTCTTGTTGTTATTGTAGCTACGTGCTGGAGCTGTGACAAACGAAACCCTCGTGTCTTGACCTATTGGCTGTTTTTTGGTGTCGCAGGTGGGAGATGTGTCTGGGAAGAAGCCTCAAAGGCTCGTCACCCAATTCCATTTCACCAGCTGGCCAGACTTTGGCGTGCCCTTCACCCCGATTGGCATGCTCAAGTTCCTCAAGAAAGTGAAGACCTGCAACCCACAGTATGCCGGGCCCATTGTGGTCCACTGTAGGTGAGTGGGTCAAAGATAGTTCCCCGTGTTCCTTTGTCTTTGTCTGATTACACTCACCATCTATAAATGTCCTTCCTGTCAGTGCGGGCGTGGGAAGGACGGGTACCTTCATTGTGATTGATGCCATGTTGGACATGATGATCGCTGAGAGGAAGGTGGATGTGTTTGGCTTCGTCACCAGGATCAGAGCCCAGCGCTGTCAAATGGTGCAAACGGATGTAAGTCTTCTGTTGACTCGCTCGCCCAGATTTGTATTGATTTTGTTCTTACACTTGCGCTCTCTCTCCCCCACAGATGCAGTATGTCTTCATCTTCCAGGCGTTGTTGGAGCACTACCTGTACGGAGACACGGAGCTGGAGGTGACGTCTCTGGAGTCTCACCTGGCCAAGCTCTACACCCCTGCATTCGGAGCGGGCTGCAGTGGTCTGGAGGCTGAATTCAAGGTCTGTTGCTCTCTGCAGCTCCAGAGTCTTCTAATCTCCGCCTCACTGATTCATCACAGTTGGACGTGTCGCTGTTTCGAAAAGTGTATTGATTGTTGAACCACAAACTTTCTAGAAACTGACATCCATCAAGATCCAGAACGACAAGATGAGAACAGGCAACCTGCCGGCCAACATGAAGAAGAACCGAGTCCTACAGATCATTCCATGTGAGTGATCAACGTGGGTTTGGTGTTACTCTGCCCACAGACACTTATGGATGCTGTGATGTCGTACATAATGACATTACATACTGAAAGTACTTGTGTGCGTATGTACAAGCTTTCCCTCTGTCAGGATTAATATTCATCCTTGCTCCCGACAGATGAGTTCAACAGAGTGATCATTCCAGTCAAACGAGGCGAGGAGAACACCGACTACGTCAATGCCTCTTTCATTGATGTGAGTGCAGAAGCTTTTGGATTAAAGTGGATGCATTCAATTAATTCATGTCGGCATTCTGTCAGATGTTGTAAGTCTTCCACCCGGCGTTATTTTCTAACGCGCATCCTCACCGTTTTCCACACAGGGATACCGTCAGAAGGACTCGTACATGGCGAGCCAGGGTCCGCTGCAGCACACCGTCGAGGACTTCTGGAGGATGATATGGGAGTGGAGAAGCTGCTCCATAGTCATGCTCACTGAGCTGGAGGAGAGAGGGCAGGTGTGTGTGTGTGTTTGTATTTTACAAAGCAAAACTACAGGTGAATGGTGAAATCAAGGTTACCATACCTTTAGCTTCATACAAGGAAGTGAAGGTGCTGCATTCAACTTCAGCACTCGATGTTCCTGTGCCTTCAAGCTCCCGTTTCATTTTCAAAAAAACCTAAACTGGAGTCTGCCGTGTGTCCTGCAGGAGAAGTGCGCTCTGTACTGGCCTAGTGATGGAGTCGTGGTGCATGGGGACATTTCCATCGAGCTGAAAAGGGAGGAGGAGAGCGAGAGCTACACTGTGCGAGACCTCCTGGTCACCAACAACAGGGTAAGAGACCAGCAGAGAAGGCACTCACACGCAGCAGCGATGAAGCCGATGAATCTATTCAGAGTAAAGGATACTTTTTATTCACATTTCTCCGTCCTTGTGTTTTCAGGAGAACAAGGCTCGAGCTGTGCGTCAGTTCCATTTCCATGGCTGGCCAGAGGTGGGCATCCCTACTGACGGAAAAGGCATGATCAATATAATCGCTGCTGTGCAGAAGCAGCAGCAGCAGTCTGGCAACCACCCCATCACTGTACATTGCAGGTAACACACACACACACGCTCAGACCCTCGGTGAGCTTGCTGCTGTTGAAATGAAACGAGTTCTTTTCGTATTGTTGTTGCACATGAATACACTTGTGGCTGTGCTTGTGTGAGTCTGGGAGATTGTTATTAAGTCACAGGAAAAAACATCTCAAATGAATTGTTCTCCTCTTCCTCATGTCATTATAACTGCTCCCAGCTGACGTGTTGCGAGGTCTCTTCCCTAACATGCACTCTCATAACAAAGCTGTGTGTGTGTGTGTGTGTGTGTTTGGTTCAGTTCAGCACAAGGTTACCCTACTGTGTACACCAAAGTGTTCATCTTGGATTGTGTGTGTTTGTGTGCAGTGCTGGCGCTGGCCGGACCGGGACTTTCTGCGCTTTGAGCACAGTCCTGGAGCGGGTAAAGGCAGAGGGCATCCTGGACGTCTTCCAGACGGTCAAAAGCCTCAGACTGCAGAGACCCCACATGGTGCAGACACTGGTGAGGACTGTCAATTCCAATTCATTCCTCTTTCAAAGATGCAATCCACATTTAGTGAGCAAAGCACTTATTAAAAGTTGAGATCCTCTTTGCATCCGGATTGTAATCGACAGATAAAGGAAAAAAAGACTCGAATGATGAGACTGTATTCGTCTGCTTGTGCATCTGCCACCTGAGCCAATTTAGCAGTGAGTCAACACAACAAGCCAGAAATGTGTACACAACTGAGGCTCAGATAAACACTTTTCACTTCCAGACTCGCTTCCAAAGCCTTGGAATCCGTTTGCAGGTTATGGGGATATCTGAACATCGCTATGACGCGTTGTGTCTACCATTAAGATGGGAAACAGGAAAGTTCTAATCTTAATTCTTACCTCTAGTAATGATTGATAATCAGGACATTAAATGTAGTTACTTGATTTTAATCCACAAGTTACCGTGATTTGACATGGTGTTATTGAGCCAATATCAGTCAGCAAATACAGTTCCAAGTTTGCATAAAGCTCAGAGAGCCCCCCTGGAGTGTTCTCTTCGGACATATGAGTTTCCTTCTTTTTTTGGTTTATGCCAAGCTAAGCTATCTGGCTGCTGTTACACAATATTACCACTCCTATTAACCCAAAGCATCTTGATCACCCCCTGGTGGTGAACTATTTTACAGAGAATTCCTGCCTCCTCCATGTAAGTGACTACACATGGGACAGACCCAGATTTAAGAAAATACATCATTTATGTTCGATGGCAGCATTCATATTCTCTTTTAAGTCCAAATGTTGCCAATTTTTGTTTAGAGATGTCGTTCAAGTCATCAAACCTTTCGCAGGAAATCAGAGTGAAGCATTTCATTTTATTGAGCAGACAAATGAAGCAGAGGTTGGATTCCCAGACGAGGTTTGGCAGCCCCCCCGATGGTGGCACGGGGTCAACGAGTTTGAATTTAAATGACTTTGGCCTATGTAAAGAGGAGGTGTTGGCCGAGTCCGATGCCAACCTAAGCCTGTAGGCGGACTGGGCCGGGTTCTGTGTGAAACCCGGGGCCGTGCGCGTCCAGGTTCTCACGGTAGCAGCTGGCAGCCACTCGGACCTGGGCTCTGAAGTTACAGATGACAGCGGCGTCTTTGTAGTGTGATTACTCAGGCAGCTGATGTCGCTGTGTCTCTCCTCCCTCGCTCACCAGGAGCAGTACGAGTTCTGCTACAAGGTGGTCCAGGAGTATATCGATGCCTTCTCTGACTACGCCAACTTCAAGTAGGGACCCGCCGTGGACGGATGGAGGAACGGATGTCCGCATACACTTTTACACGAGTGTGCGCCAGCGCCGGCGCACACACTTAACCGACCAGAAACTGCATATTCCCATCGGATGGATTGAACACGGCAGGAGAACAGAGCGATCCGGCTCGATCTGAGGATGAAGTGCCCAGAGGAAAAGGGAACAGACATCTCAGCCCGGAGGACAGGGCAGGGCAGTGCAGTGGGACTGAGGAATCAACTGAGATGCCTTCTTGAATATTTTGTAATATTGGTCTTGCCCCGAAGCCCCCGGCCCTATTCCCTCACCACCCTCCTCCTCCTCCTCCACCCGGCTCCATATGTATATAAACTTACTGTGTTGCATCTTATTACTTTGGTTTCAGACACAGATTTGAGTTTGGCTGCATTTTGGGTGGCACCTGTAATGTATTTTATTGGTATATAAATATATATAAATATATATGAATATAAATCTGATGCTTTGGAGGTTAATGTAAAACAAAAACAAAAATTCCAGGGTCATGATAATGATGTTTGGATTGTTACTTCGTAGGGAAGAGACTTAAGACATTTTTGACCTTGCCTGAGCCACGGCTGTAGCGACATGTGCAGTTGACAAACTGTGTATTGTTTTTACTCCCAGACACACACACACACACACACGCACACACACACACGCACACACACATAGTCGGAGCCATTTTTCCTCACAAACACAGAATTTGATGCATCTGCTCAACAAAGGAGATTCTGTCCGTTGTGTCAGAATCTGTGACGTCGCTCAAAGTCTCAGGCCGACACCACATTAAGTTCTAGGAGCAGACTTCTTTTTTCACAAAGCGTGTGTTTGTGGAACTGCAGCCTGAACTGAAACACATCCCTGTCGTCTCTCCACTGAGTGCCAAAGTCTCTCACTCGCTCAGTGGAGCCGCTCTGCTTTTAACCAACCACCACAGGAGAAAGCTAAGAAATGGAGAATGCTTTATTTTTTTCCCTGTATAGTAAAGATATATTTGGGTGAGGACAATTGATCCAGCTTTTGAATAGTTGTGGTCTGTTACAGTATCAGCAGTGGTCATGTTGGCAAACCAAATCACCACCGGCGCAATCACCACTCACAGATCAACAAAGGTTCCGCTCCCTGCAAATCTATCGGTCTTGTTTACAGAGACATGTCAGTATTTCTGGTATTGGATTGGCTTGTTTTTCGTCACCGCATATATTTAACTTTTCTATCGGCCTGGCGTCAGCAGGCCGATCTGAGGCCCCTCCCTTTCTCAGCGTCAACCCTGATTCTGAAGTGTTTCCCTTCTGTTGATAACCTGCTGTTGCTGCGATGGATGTGTTGTTACCTTTAACAGTGGAGCTGTGCCATGTGACATTTGCAATGACTCCTTTTGTGCGCGCTGACGTAGGCTTGGACTACACAGTTGTTGTTTTTTTATTGAGGCCACGCCCCTTTATGATTTTAGTGAAAGATAAATGATGTCAGTTAAACACGAGGCTTCAGGTCAGTTCTTATCTCAGCTCAATGTGCCCAGAAATGACTGACCAGGATTTTTGTTTTTTAATCCACAAATCGAACAAAATAAGGCCGACGTGCATTTAAGAAATGCTTTCATTCCGCGCCTCCCTCCAAATTTTAATGCTGTGATTTTAAATCAAAGTATTTCTATTCGGGAGTTCTTGCGATATTTCTGCCTTTCTAGACAAACGTAGCTTTTTAGTGAAAATAGCCACATTGTTGTACATAACAGCTCACATACGGCCTAAATCCCCCTAACACACCCGTCACTCAAAGGAAAAGAAGTAGCACAATCAGAGTTAATTTATTTCAAATGGACGTCATTAGACGTGCGTACTGAATTTTTAGGGAAGGGTGAACGTGTCAACGTCCATTGTTTGAACACTCATGCACTATTTTGCACCAAAAGCAGTGAAGCCCTTAAACGTACAGAACCAAATGAGGTGGGGATGGTCAGACACCGGACTTTGACCTTGATCTTGGAACTGGGGAAACGTATTTGAATTTTCAAAGCTCTTTCAGGGGTCTGCTCCCAGGGCTGTGTCTCCCTGCGAGAACGCCACAGGAACATTTCGTAGCAAATTGACCAGTCACTGAAACTGTTGGCTGTTTGTCCATCGTCATCACCATCATCATCATCACCATCATCATCATCATTTCAGGTCTTTTCTCATTCCAAAGCATCACAAGTGCCCGCACACTTAGCTAGGTGCCACTGTTCACTGCGTTTTGGTTTGTCACTTCCTGCGTCTGATGAGTAGAGGAAAGGATTCCTTCTTCTTTGGCTGTTTCTGTGTCTGCTTAAGATTTTCTGGGTCTATTTTATGCATCGGGGTCACGTGATCACTGTCTTTGTGCAATCTGACGAGACCCCCTGCCGACCTCTGAGACCCGCCGCTCTGCGGTGATCGTGGAAAAAAGTGCCTCATTGAAATTCATTCTTACTATGTGGCGGAGCCATTGGCATCCTCAGGGCCATTCTCTGGATCTTTACCATCCTGCGGATCAATGACAAATGTTCAATTCATCTAGCGGAGCCAAAACCGAGACTAGGTCAACCATCCTTCCTTTGACATTCCCTTAGATTCCCTCGGTTGAGCAGATAAAGGACAAAGAGTGAGGTCACTTCTTTAAAAACCTGTTTCCTTTTGACTTGCTCTCTTCATCCCATTCCATATCAGTCACATGGGACATGACAGGAAATCAGGTTTGGCTTCATCAATGTTGAACACAAACTGCTCCAATGACAAAATGATCATTTCCTTGGCAATGACACAATTCCTTTGGTCCAGTGGAGCCTTTTCAACGCCCCGAAGAGGAAGATTAGGGTCCAGCATCCCTCCTCTTCCTCCTCCACCCTCCTGTGTCCTTTACGTCTCCGCTCACCGCTTCATTTCCCTCTGTCACTTTGTCCCTGCACCATTCGTCCCTGATGGTCGCCGCCCACTTCCTTTTGTACATAAAGTAAGGTTATTTATATTTCATTCCTGTCTGCTGCCTTGCTTATCCCCCCCCCTTTTTTCATCTTTTCCTTTTTTAAAGGATGTATATTGAACTGTATTGGGACCATTTTGAAATGTATTAGAGATGTTTCGTTTGGCCATTTTTAATTTGGTATAATTGTCTTAAGCAAATCGTATTTTTTAATTTGCCTGTTTTGTTTCTAGTGTTTTGTTATTCAACATTTGAATATATGTATATATAATTATATATATGATAAAATTATATATAATTATATAATGCCAAATGGCCTTTCTAAGCAAGATACTGTTCAAACCTAATAAAGTGCTTGAGATTTTAGGACCTGTCTGCATTCATCTTCTTTGAAATGCAGTGTCAGACCACCGGCTCATTACACCTCAACAGTGACTGATGGGGCAGTGGTTTTACAATAATTGCCCTCCGCTCACGTAGCTTGGAGCTTGCTGGGGTATTCTCGTGAGTGTTGCAGTGTCTTCAATCAGCATTTAACCCTTCACCCTCCATCAAACATCAGTTTGCTGATCAATTATTAACCTGAACCTTTGCTGAGGGCAGACAGGAAGCAGAGTGTGACACCTGGAACACACGTCAGAAGATGTGATGTTTATGGTTGAATACGTTGGATTAGTCGTTGGTCCACAAATCACTGATTGAACTAATGTTGTGACTTTAATGATGTGAGATGTTTATTGTCGATGTGTGAGTGTCTGTAGAACCCGTCCCGACATGACAGGAGATGCACTGCATCATTGTTGTCTTTTAAATAATATTGAAACCTTCAAGTGCTGCAAAGCGCAGACTTTGATGCAAATTGCAAAAGTAGAAACCTAAAGTCCAACTGTTCTACAATTCAATTAAGTTCACTAATGATGTTGTTTGCAGACCGCACCTTGTGAATCTACATGTTTATTTTGATGAATCCTTTTAGTTTTTATGGTTTTTAATTTATGTTATTCAAATAATTTATTTTGGATCATTACCATCGCCATAGTTATTATTGCCATGTGTTAGTCCATCTCATTTAATACTGTAGAGAAGAGTAGGATCAAATTAAATATATACGTACCCACACGTAAACATATGAACATAAAACCTCTGTATTCAGTTTCATTACGAGCTGCCTTCCCTCGTCCATCCGTCCTGACAACGTTGACAGGTCCGTCTGGACTCGTCTCCATAGTGACTCATCGTGACGTCGTCTCCACGTGTCACTGTCGGTCACTTCCTGTGCGCTCAGACCGACCTCTGCATCCAGAGCGCGAGGAAACCTTCCTCCTCTGGTTGAGAGACAGGCACCGGTCACATGTCCTCAGCGTTCGATCCTCTCGTCACCACGTGGCCCCTGAGTTGGTCCTGACCGAGGGTCCGTGGGGTCAGGGGAGCGGACCCTTGCCATGGGTGACTGTGGGTGGACGGAGGCGGAAATAGGGGCCAAGCAGTGATTGGAGCTGGGAAATAGAATTCATTTGATCTTAGTCAAACACTGTTTTCAATCACGTCCTCGTCCATAGAGGTCAGAGGTTTGGTGTTTGAAGCATGATGACTGTATTTTATGATACCTCTGGAGCATGAGCTGTGTGTGTGTGTGTGTGTGTGTGTGTGTGTGTGTGTCCCAGGGGTGTCGGCATGTTTGCAGGTGATAATTGGTGTCGGCCAGGCGCTCTGTGTGTCCTGTCCCCTGGGTGATTTCACCGTTGGGAGCGGAGGGGGCACCCAGGTCAGTGACAGGCGAGATGGGTGGGTGAGGTGGTGTGTGTGTGTGTGTGTGGGGGGGGGTCTTCTCCTCCACTACATATAGTGAGGAAGAGGTTCAGGCAGAGGGTCTCTGCAGAATTACACCTGTGGAACTGTGGAACCTTCAGCTGCCGAGTGACCGCAGGACGAGCCGGCTGAGCTTCAGGGGACGGACGTGAAGGGACGACAGTGGCGATAAAGTTTTGAGAGTTGGAACCAAGGTAAGACGACTTCACCCTCACATCTGTGAACCTTTACGCTCGTGTGTGTGTGTGTGTGTGTGTGTGTGTGTGTGTGTGTGTGTGAAACGCTCGAATGGGGAAGGTGAGGTGAGGGTTACGATATGCAACTTTACCAATAGATGCCACCAAATCACCATTAAGTGCATTTTCTGGAGCGTGGGCAGCCCCCTGAAGCTCCGTGTCCCCCCACAGGGAGAAGTATCATGGGTGTATCTCGGCTGGTTTTACTGGTGGCGCTGGTTCTCTACGCCGGGACTCAGCTGTCCCACGGCCAGCACTGGTCCCATGGCTGGTACCCGGGAGGCAAGAGGGAGCTGGAGTCGTTTGGCACGTCAGAGGTCAGTGTGTGAGCCTGTGTGTGTGTGAGCGTGTGTGTGTGTGTGTGTGTGTGTGTGTGTGGCTGAGTATTCTCGATCCTCCACCCAGATTTCAGAGGAGATAAAGCTGTGTGAGGCGGGGGAATGCAGCTACTTGAGACCGCAGAGGAGAAACATACTCAGGAACATTCTTGTAAGTGAACTTTTCATGTGTCTGTGCCTGATACAACAACAACAACAACAACAATGATAATAATAATAATAATAATCATAATCATAATAATAATAGTAGCAATAAACATTGGCCATCAGATCTTTTCACAGCTGATCAACCAGGATGAACAAACACACACGCACACACACACACACACACACGCGCACACGCACACACATGTTCCTCACACACACACATGTCCCCGCCTTCATCAGTCCTCCCTCTGAACCCATGTACCTCTGTCCTCAGCTGGAAGCCTTGACCAGAGAGCTCCAGAGGAGAAAGTGACGAACACCCATCATGCTCTGCTCTTCTACCCGCTGACCCTCCACAGCCCAAGATTCGTCTTTTCCTGAAACAAGTTTATCTTCATGCTCTCATCTTTGTCTTTTTGTTCGATTGTGGATTTGTTTTCTGTCCTCATGTGGATTTTTCTTGTGGTACGAACGTATTCAAATGTCCCACAATAAAATCTTTATTTTGATATTAACTCGTGTCATATTTGGTCATAAGTATCTATTTCAGGATCCATTTGGCCTTTGTGTTCTCGTTGTTTGCTCTTTATTCTTGCACGATCACAGACACAAGTAGATTTCAGAATAGTTTGCTTGAAAGTCCATTGCAAAAGATATTCTTTTTGTATTGACAGGAATGGGATCCTGGGATACTTCCTGTACCTTTTCATGAAATATCACATGAGCCATTTAATGTGAATATGAACAACAACAATGTCTCCTGGTACTGGATTAGTGAAATAGATCTGTCATAATAATCAGGGGTTTAGAAGCCCCCAGACACCAATGTGTAAAGTCAATATATCCAAGCGTTTCCATAGTTTCAAGGAATGAGAACAGCTGAAGATGTTCACTTCCCAATTTGTTGCATTGGTTTATTTTGACCATTTTGTCTTCGATGACGGTTTTTGCTGAAACAACACATTTTCGGTTGCTAGGGCAACCCTCTAAAATGGGACAATCCTAAATAGGTCAGGGGATTCCCAGTCCTGCTCCCGAGCAGGGGGTCTCTGAACTGACTGTCAGGAAAACATCAGCTCTCAGTTTGAGCCCCACGGCACGGTGGCCCAGTGGGCGACCCTCTCTCTTATCCTGGTTGGGAATCTAAATTGGGATATTCCTGCATTCTTGAATCATTTTGTCTGGAGGCCAGGGTGGTGCATATCTGAAGGACTTACGGCTTTGCCCTGAGTGTTGCCTCTCAGGCACCGTGCACAAACCCCTGCTTTGTTCCCTGTGGCTCCCCATTGACACACACAGGCGCCACATTCATACACCTGTCATCTGAAATAGCTGTTAACAGCTGGTGATTTTTTAAATGATCATGAAATCCTCGAATTCTCAAATATTGTGTTGATTTCGTGTTGATGTCCATGTGACACTAGTGGGGCGAAATTGGTTCCATGTTGGGTTCGAGTGTGATGTGTGAATACAGACCACAATCTGCGTCTAACTGGCAAATCTTGTTGTTACCATGGAAACGTTCACACCCACAAGAATCATCTTAGCTGTACTTGCTGGGATGGGAATGCCTGTTGTTCTTGCATTGATGATGTGGACCACCACACTTGTATGTAATGGATGGTACAGTAAAAACATACAACTGTTATTGCCTTATTTGATGTGAGCAAATGACATCAGTTATGTTCAGATGTATAATTGCAACTTCAGAGATAGTCTGTCTCTCAATGATCAATTCAATCCCTTGTAAAATGTATCAGGGCGGCCAACCTGATTGGTGGCCGTGCTGGTGTGTGAGCCTGACGGACCACACTGAGGGTGTGAACGCTCCTGTAGCATCAGTCCATGGCAGGCTACTATGCAAGTTTACCATATATGGGCATAGCCAGGCTGAGCTGCAACTGCTGCCGCTTCCGTGTTTGTGTGATCGGTTAGTGAACAGCCGGGGAGCCTCACTGTCTCCACTTTCTCATTCATTTAGAAGTGACTAGCTCAACCACAGACCAGCAAGAAAGCATGTCTTATGAACCGAGTAAGTCCCTCCTTTATTCACGAGCGCAAAGCGGAAACTCTTATTCGGCGTGACAGCGCTTTAGCACAGCGAATTGCTCAGCTTCTACGCAGCTAACTGGCTGGTTAGCTAGCTAGCTAGCTAGCCTCGCCCATACAGAACTTCATGTTTTTTTTTTTTTACATTTCACCCCGCTAATGTTTCACACACAACCATACAACACCAGCAAATAAGGCAGATGTGTTCTGAAGACGTGTGTGGGGAACATGGTTTGTATTATTGAACATGCATTGGCTCGTATTTCCAGCCATGTCACAGTCTGTTCCTGTCAGTTGGCGTTAGCACGGGGAGCTAACGTCAGATGGAGGAAATAGTTGTGCTCACATCACATTGTTATGACACGTCCAGACAACCAGGAACCACCAGAGACGTGTAGCTCACAGGGGAAGGACTCGGGAGCTTTGCCGTGTAGCTGCTGCACAGACTAACTCATTTATTCATTGAAAAAGTAATGATTTTTAATTAACACAATGCGGAAGTTAAATGACTACACGAGTCCTGTCACATCATATCGTTACGATCCGTTAGCATGAAGATTAACTGACGTTTCATTACAATGAAGCATCAACCAATGGACTTTGTGGGATATTTGGACTTTAATATATATCATATTTACTTGGCAATCTCTGTGTTTTGTTGTTAAAATGAATAATAACAAATGAGTTCTACTAAGAGATGCTGTTCTAAAAATGAACATTGTGTGCCTTTCCCTTAAAAACCCTAAACATTTTAGATTAGAATGTATTAATGTAAGGGACGAATAAAAACGGAAGATGAACCAAAAACAGCAAGAGTTTCAAAGTCTGAAACTCAAGTTGAACCTTTGTGACAGGAAGTTTGTTGGAATGATTTCACAGCGTCTTAATCCTTCTTTTCCTCTGGTTTCTGTAGAACATGTATTCGCCAGTCTCCCACTGATGGAGAGAGGGGTTGCGAAAGTGATCAGTGGCGATCCCAAAGGCAAGAACTTCCTGTACACCAGTGGGAAGTGTGTCATCATCAGAGACATCGAAGTAAGGGACATTATTCTTAAACATAGTTGTTTTAACCGTCTTGATGTCAATAAAGATTGGTAGTGAGATTTTAAAGATGACAATCACATAAACATTGAGGAGTGTAAGAGTACAATATCGCTGAGCTCCGCCTGCTCCACACCCAGCAGCTGTGATAAGGTGTGTTCTGGTCGACATCCAAAATCTGGGAACACACACCATGATCGTTTGCTCTGTTCAGATGAAGCTTCCTGTTAAATCTGGCTCATGCAGCAGATGCAGAGCTGAACTGGTGACTTGTGTAATACCTAGATTTAGTATTATGTTTAATTGGTAAACGAGTCAAGTTTATCCAAATAGTGTTATTCTTAGACAAGTCACAGAGAACACACACACACACACACACACATGCATTCAGGTAATGTGTGTATTAAACGAGGGGGGTGGCATAGATATATCATGACTTCCACATATTAATTGCACAGTTCCATTATTGTGTGTACAGAGATTTATTGTGTCATGGCTGAATTTAGATAAACAGTATATATAGAGACTAGAAGAGAGTGAAGTCAGATTTTGAAACGTTCTGTCCCTTTCTTTATAGAATAGAATAGAATAGATATATATGCTTTATAAAGCATTTTCAGAACCAGCAGGGACAATGGTTAAAAACATACAACTAATCTCATGTTTTTGTTTTACAGAACCCGGCTATCGCAGACATTTACACAGAACACGCCCACGCGGTGTCCGTTGCCAAGTACGCTCCCAGTGGATATTACATCGCCTCAGGAGGTAAACAATCCAGACCCAAAGTTCACGGCACAGGAAAAGTTTTTGTGCATCCCCTGTATTTCCCTTGATGCTATGATTCCCTAATGATTTCAATCCTGCAGATGCATCTGGAAAGATCCGTATCTGGGACACCACTCAGAAGGAGCACCTGCTCAAGTATGAGTACACCCCCATTTCAGGGAAGGTGAAGGACATCGCGTGGACGGAGGACAGCAAGAGGCTTGCTGTTGTCGGAGAGGGACGAGAGAAGTGAGTGTTGTCTGGGGAAAAAGAGCTTCTAACTTGGTCCAACCGTTAACCTCATTTCACTCTACTCAGTTCCTCAGTCACGAGGAAATGTGCACGGAACACAAATTCTTCGTTGGTTTTAGGGAATTGCAAACGTTTTTGAAATGAATGGCTAATCTTGGGAAGTACTGTGCAGTTCCTCAACACTTCCTGTTGTAAACCTGACGGAGCAGCTGACACTATTCAGCGTTGGTCAGCTTAACAAAATATATAGAGCTTAAATGAAGTGTGTTACTGGAAAGACATCTGTAGAGCAATTTTGTCTATGTACATGCATGACAGAAAATATGATGTGCAATTAAGATTCTTTGGGATTTCATGTAGAGAGGTTTCTTCCTTGTTACTTTTATGTAGAAACTCTATAGACTCTGACCGACTGATTGCTCTGCTCGTGTCGTGGCTCAGGTTCGGGGCCGTATTCCTCTGGGACTCGGGCTCCTCGGTGGGGGAAATCTCCAACCACGCCAAATTGATCAACAGTGTGGACATCAAACAGACACGGCCTTACCGCCTCGTCACTGCCAGCGATGACAACTGCTGCGCTTTCTACGAGGGGCCTCCCTTCAAGTTCAAGTTCACTTGCCGTGTGAGTTTTGTTTTTTCAAGATTGAAAGATTTGGAGATGATAAATCCGTGTCGGTGTCGCTCGGCGCACTGGAGCGTCCTCTGTTTATTCTCTTGATCGTGGCATTTTGTCTGTATGATGTTGAACAATCCATTTTATTTTGTAAGGCCCAGTGTTGCCTTGTGTGTTTCCATCTTACATAACACTCCTCCCTCTGAAAGTCTTGGAAAATGTTTGGAAATGCAGTTGTACATTGTTGAATCATTGGGTTTCTACCAGTTTTAAGATCCACATAGTCTGGTTGTAGAGTCTAAACTACTTTCTGTAGCATTGTCCTAAATTGTGGCAGAAGAGTAAATAGTTTGGCTTTTGTTTTTTCACTTTTTCCGTTTCCTCTCTTGAAATACGTATAATCATAAATCTGAGTCTTTGTCTGTCATGAGGATGAAAATGACCAATTTCCTGTCCCTTCGCTCTGCACACAGAAGTATTGTGCCGACAATGTTTCTTTATGAATAATGCTCTGCTCCTTTTCACCCTGTCATTGTTCCAGGACCACACCCAGTTTGTCAACTGTATCCGTTTTTCTCCAAACGGAGAACGTTTCGTCACTGCAAGTTCTGACGGTCAGGTGAGTGTGGAATGAAAATGAAAGTAATTCATAAAGAGTAAGATTTTGTAGAAAACACAACGTTAGATATGCTCTTATTTTCTGTATGATGTCATTTTCAGATTTTGATGTTTGATGGAAAGACTGGTGAACGAATTGTGTCACTGGGAGGAGAGAAGGCCCACAGTGGAGGAATCTATGCTGTGAGTGGGTTTTCACACTAATATTAGATTCAGTATACATTTGGCCCTTTTCATGCAGTATGTTCAGCCTCACTGCTGATGTTTATCCGCACAGTGTTTTCAAAAGAATCAGACTTCATTTTGATTGGCCAGAGAGAATACAGTATTCAGTTTGGTCTCACAGGACGGTGTCATGTGAGTGTTATTTGTCAAACTGTAAAAGATGATAACTTCTTATTCTATATTTCTATGAACCGGGTTTTGGGGCATGAATGTTAATATGGAGACACGTACTCTTAAATCTTTTGCCCTCATCTTCTACAGGTCAGCTGGAGTCCTGACAGCACCCAACTCATCTCCGCCTCAGGGGACAGGACGGTGAAGCTCTGGGATGCCGGCACAGGCGCCGCCGTCACCACCTTCAACATGGGCAGGGATATTGCCGACCAGCAGCTGGGCTGCCTGTGGCAGAATAACCACCTCCTCAGCGTCTCCCTGTCGGGATACATCAACTATCTGGACAAGAACAGCCCCGACCGCCCCATTCGCATCATCAAGGTCAGGTGATCACATTTTCAAAGGATGCTTTCTTTTGGACACTAGCATTTGAGCCCAAAAAGTGATGAAGACATTAACGTTGACTTTAACAGCAAAATCAAACGGCTTCACTTTTCTCAAATGTAACTCACCATCTCCAAAGGACAGACATATTTAAACCTGGACTTGTTTATCCTTCAGGGACACAGCAAATCCATCCAGTGCGTGACAACTCACAAAAGTGATGGGCAATCGTACATCTACTCGGGGAGTCACGACGGACACATCAATATCCTTCCAGTGACTGAGTGCCGTCAGAAATGAATGTGAGCATGTGGCTATTTGTGATGTACTCGCTTGCTGATTATTGGTTTGCTGAAGCTGGCAGGCTGTCGTTATTGGGCCTTTGTCAAGACCCAGTCTGGCTCAGATTAACTACATCCCCCCACACGTGGGGATCAGTCGACATAATGCCTCATAAATTGTCCCCTGGGCACAGAGAGATGAGTCATAGATGCTGCAATTCAGTAATGCAGATTATCAACAACAGAGGAATCACGGGAACGTAACTCACCCATGTGGACACGAACAATTTTGCTTTAAATTCCTTCGCCAACCAATCCGTTTATATTGATGAGACGCACCCATCCCTGGATTTGCTGTTGTCCTTAACGTTGACCTCACATTACTGGAATGCAGAAACAGGTGATAATGACTCCCTCTCAGGACAAGGCCACTCCAACCAGGTGAGCAAGATGGTAACCAACGACGCCAACGAGCTGGTGACGTGTAGCATGGACGACACCGTGCGCTTCACCAACCTGGAGGAGAAGCAGTACAGGTTGGTGTTTGGTCCGACGACAGTAGAAATGACCTCGGCGTGAGTCGAGCAGCTGAAGGGAAGACGTTTGACAGTGCGTTCGCCTGCTCTTTAGGGGCTTATTTGGAATTATGACATTATTTCATTTTGCGTGTCTCACAATATTGCTGGAAGTTAATGGTGTGATTTAAGTCATCCATTTTCCTGACTCGAATACAAATATTGTCTTTCAGTCAAAAAACACATTTCAGCTATCACTTGACAATAAATGTTTTCTCTTGTAATAAGTAATGAACTGAAACCGTTGTTTTCAGTGCCTCAGACGTGGTGACCATGAGTGTCCAGCCTAAAAGTCTGTCGGTAGCACCGGGGGGCGTGTCGGTGGTCGTGTGCATCGGGCAGGTAACGTCTCTCTTGCCTCGTCTCTACTTCAAACGAACAGTTGGTGATTTCAGTTTTAGCTTATTTTTTTTTCAAGCAGATGAAAATATGTCGAGCTTCGCACCCAATGACTTCTTTGTCGTCATGCTTTTCCCAGATTGTCTTGCTGAAGGACAAGAAGGTGGCCCACACCTACGATACTGCGGAACTGGGCTATGAGCCACAGGTTGCGCATGTCCACCCCGGTGGCACCACCGTCGCAGTGGGAGCATCAGTAAGTGGAGCGACTGTATCCAGGGAATCGTCGGCACGCCGCCCTGATGTCGTCACATTAAGATTGACTGTTGGATTCTCTTTTCCCGCTCAGGATGAAAAGGTCCACCTGTTCTCCATCCAGGGCAGAGAGCTAAAGAGCGAGGACCGTACCATTGCGCTTCGCGGGGTGCCCACAGACTTGGCCTACTCAAGTGACGGAGCCTATCTGGCTGTTGTTGTGGATAAGAAAGTGGCCACAGCTTTCACTGTGGCAGACGACTATACGGTAAACACAGACAGTATCGATCCTTTTGTGCAGATTGTTCAGGATGTCCAACATCCAGAGGTGTGTTTCAAAATAGCCATTGCACCCTTCTAGACCATGGTTGAGTTCTATGGACACCATGCCAAACCGGTGGCCTTGGCCTGGTCCCCCGACAATCAGCACTTTGCGACCAGCGGGATGGACAACATGGTTTATGTCTGGGACGCTACCGATGAAGACAAGAGAGTCAAAATTCAAGGTAGGTCACACGAGGGCTCGTGTTTCTGTGTATTCACGCCGGATGTGTGTCCGTGCAGGAATCCGTCAGATGGATGCGTCTGCTTCGGACCGTTCGGTTCGTCCAAATGTACGATTTCACGGATGTGCTGTGACGCATGAGGTGGTGCGCTCGAAAACACTGGCGTCAGCTCCTCATCGCAGAAAACATTCGGCAGGAAAGCGATGACTTGTTGCCGTCCTGAAATGATTGTGTGTGTTTGCGTCTCTGCGTCTCTGTCTGCAGACCCTCATCGCCTGCATCACGTCAGCGGCCTGGCTTGGGTCGACGAGCACACTCTAGTGACCACTTCCCACGATGCCTGTGTCAAGCAGTGGTCTATAATATACTGAGCTGCTGGCGGACAAACATCCACATCTCCAGAGACCAGGACTACTCTAGAATTCAAAGTATTTTTTTTAGTTGTATTTTCACTATATGAACGGCGCTCTCTGCTGTCTGTTGACATCTGGTGGTGAAAGGGTTTTGGATGGGATGATTTCTGCATTTACATCTGAGCGTTCAGCTCAACATTCCATAGCTGATATAGAAAAGCCGTTGATCAGTTCAAACCGTAATCCTTGTCTGTAAATGGGCTCAGTTTATCCTGACGTAACGGGAGAAGCAAAAGTTGTAAACTGTTCTTTTTTAAAAATCATTAAATTGGCGAAATGCTGAAATGTATCCTTTTGGTTACATTCCTGAAGTTCAAAGTAACTGGTCCTCACTGCAGTTGCCTGGGGGGTGTTTGTTGCTTTTTGCTTTGTCATCACTTTCTGTTGGTGATTTCTAATTCTACCTGTTGTTGTGGGTAGTAATCATTTGGAGAGAAAGAGCAAAGTATGTGTGCAATTGAACTTGTGTGTCCAGTTGAAGGTCTTGTGTTGTTGCTGTGTTTCTGTTATGACCTGAAATGTTCACTGGTTTTCCATATGTTTTTGCATTTGCTTCCAAAGTGGCGCAGGTGATTTTTTCATAACAACCGTACTCATTTTGAAAATCCCTTTTTATGCATTTTCACTTTCATTCAGGATTGCAGTTTTCAATTTCTTCACTCTGCACATTTCTGTGGGAAGCATCACTCAATTTTCAGGAACACTGAACTGTGGGTGTTGACCAGCAGGGGTCCCTCTAGTCAAGAGACTGACAGGAGGATATAAAGGAGCCCTGTGAGAGGGCAGCTCCTCCAGAACGGCCCTGTGACTCACTCAGTCTGCCATTACATGAGTGATTTGACCCTGGAAGCAGCGCAGCCTTTTTACACTACACTGTCTCAGTCCTCTGTCCCACAGTTTAAGGAAACGCATGAAACGGAACGAGAGACAGAAATGAAAATTCAAAATACGACTCGCCCCAAAAAGCCTTTAACAATCTGGTACTGCTCTGTTCTCCCAGATTGAGATGCTTTTAAAGATACCTTTTTTTGTATTACTCTATGCTGGTGTCTGTTCACAGTAAATAAATAATTAACACGCATTTATATATCTGGTCAGACATTTGTTTACTCCCACTGTGTGACCCGCGGTACTGTAGTCAAACTTTCTCTACATCCTGTCCCGACAGTTTTGGGAGCTGGGACTCTCCAGGTGTTTGCCGGCTCCACGTCCGTTCACCTGACCTGCCACTGTCGGACACTGGGATGATGTGGCTGTAGTGGGGGGGAGGGGGGGGCGGTGCAGACCAGCCTGCACCTGCCGGTGCCCGTGGTGGAAGGGCTTGGAACTAACTGGCTCTTTCATGAACCACCCCATGATATATTTTGGGTCTCTTTCAATGCAATCTTCAATATTCTATATTTCCATGGCAACAAGATTGACTTCCAGAGTGGGAGCAAACCGCAAACAACACATACACGGTGCACCACACAGTGCTCTGAGTTTACAGGGTTAATATCGACTCCCTCATGTAGCAAATCTTTACTGCTATCGTTTATGTGTTTATCTGATGTTTTATTATCACTGTCTCTGAATAACAGAACAGATGACACCTGCAGTATACTCACTCTGCTTTATATCATCCTGTGGACAGCCCAACTCATCAAAATCAGTTTTATATAATAGGAGAATGATATAAGCTCGTATAACGTAAAGTGACGTGTTTTAATGCGACAGGCGATAACTCCAGGTTCCAGGCCCAGACCTTATCTTACCCAGTGCTGCCCCTCCACATGTTTCCTGCAAGTGACTCCCAGTCAGGTTCCGCTGGGAGAGGAGAAACTCAAGTTTTATTCATTCGATTAGTTCAAAAAACAATATCATTTGATCTCAATTGCATCAAAAATATGGGGCCTCTAAGGAGCCCGAGGGGGTATTTCCTCCAGTAAGATAAGATAAGACCCTGCAGAGCTTTATCTCAGGTTATTTATCTGCACACCAAAGATAACTATGACTCTGACTATGTGTGAACAACGTATGAACCCGTGCTCACGTTTCATTTCATGTTCTGAGTGTCAGCTGCTTCACCTGCCATGAGGCCGGTCATGTGACGTGCGCTCAGTGTGTGATGGAGGAGCAGCACACCTTTTCATTTACCGCTGCTGCTCAGATAAGTGGTGGAGTGGAGGCCCAGGTAATAATAATGATACAGAACAACATTTCCATCACAACATAAGAGCAGAAATATGATGGAAAAATGGAAATAACAAATTTCGGCATTCAAACTGCGACCATAATAATAATAATGACAATATTAATAATATTCATGATAATAACAACGATATTAATATCCATGACATCAACAAAAACAACAATAACAATAATCATAATAATACAAATATGATACAACTGAGCCTTTATAGTCTTTAGGTGATTTACACCATAAAACTAATAAACAAATGCAACTTTGTGGTTTAAAAATGTAAGAAAACACAACAAAGGCACTTTCCTTTGCTGTGTGGAAGCAGGATGCATTCAGCCAGTCACCGGTGGGGGCGCAAGTGAGACGCACACGTGGGTCCTCAGCGCGGCGGGGCAGCATGTGGCCCACGATCATTCTCTCCCAGGCTTTGCCGCAGGGTCGCTGCTGACTTTACCTCTGAGCAGTGCAGAGATGTGGTGGAGCCAGTCAGAGAGAGAGAGAGAGGGAGAGAGGGAGAGAGAGAGAGAGAGGGAGAGAGAGAGAGATGCTCGCGCACAGCCTGTCATGGCCGAAGCTGCAGCTGAACTCGGGCCTGATGAGGACGATGACGATGTGCGACCCACGTGGTTCTGATCATAAACCATGAGTCTGCTGACTCAGCGCAGGCAGATCAACACTCATGCGCCACGACTTCCAGGTAAAGGGGGAGATCCCACTGTGTGTGTGTGTGTGTGTGTGTGTGTGTGTGTGTGTGTGTGTGTGTGTGTGTGTGTGTGTGTGTGTGTGTGTGTGTGAGAGACCCTTCACACTGTGCCCTATGAACCTGCCCAGATGCCTCCACCCCCTGAGCCACGCATCAATGCACTGTGACCCAAAGTGGGTCTCGAGCCTGAAGGTGGGAGGAAGCATCAGGTGAGTTTGGGCCTGACCCCCGGCCCCCCGGGGTGAGGGCTCAACGTTTTCCATCTTCTCTCCTCTCCTGCTGCTCCAGGACGAGGGGTCTGGTGGACACGTCGAACAAAGGGTGTGTGTGTGTGTGTGTGTGTGTGTGTGTGTGACCTTTGGGGCGAGGTCAAAGTACCGATGGTAATCAGATAGATAAAATAGATTTCAGGATAAAGTTTGAAAGCACTGTTGAAATGTGTGAAGGATGAAGCAGTAATTGTGTTAATGTTAAAAAGTGTTTTTGTTTTCTCCCAAATACCAAACGTCCATGACGGGGGTCTGCCGGAGACCCTCTGTTAACCCTGTGATGTCACTGAAGCTCAAAACATGTTTAGCACATCCACTGTGGGCGCTTGTAAAAACATGGCAGCCCCCCGGGGAGGACAGGAAATAAACATCAAAGGGCTGAGTTGAGGCTTCGGTCCAAACGTCAGCGTGTCGTCGTTTCCTCACGACTTTAAGAAGCGAGCGACATTTTCCTGACGTTTGAAGAGGAAGAGTGAAGTGTGAGCCAGATACGATTCATGTGTCTGACGTTACTCATTAAAACCTGTTTTCTCTCTCTCTCTCTCTCTCTCTCGCTCGCTCGCTCGCTCGCCGCCCGCCCACCTTCAATAAATGAAGTTAAGACGTCTGATTGCGCTCATGTGGTGACACACGCCTGAAGCCGCTCTGCTCAGCGAGATTCCGCCAGAGCTTCCTGTGCGTGGACAGTCGTCAGAGCGCGACGCTGAGTTCTGCTTCCTCTCGGACCGAACCCGAACCCGAACCCGAACCCGTCTGAGGGACTGCGCTCGTTTTCACCTGTGACAGGTCTGTAACATTTAACATCAGATCTGACTCCATGTGAGAGCAGGAATTACAGGACTGTGTGTGTGTGTGTGTGTGTGTGTGTGTGTGTGTGTGTGTGTGTAAAAACAGTGAATTCACATTTTACATTGATTGTAATGAGAGTAGATAGGATATAAAATGTAAAATGATGAGTCGCTTATTTAGATATATATTTGATGAACATAAACAACTAATACTGAGTCAGCACCTACAGCACAGAGGGGGTGGGGTGTGTGTGTGTGTGTGTGTGTGTGCGTGGGGGTGTGTGTGTGTGTGCGTGCGTGTGTGTGGGGGGGGGGGGGGGGGGGGGGGGTGTGTTTACTCATTGGATTCCCTTGCAGCTGATACTTCAGGCCCATGGAGCAGTGAGTGTGGTTCCTCCCTCAGCTTCAGGAGGCGTCTGCACGTGTCCGTCTGTAAACACCTGAGCTCTTAGTTATGGAGATGGAGGATCAGTGGACTGCGCAGGCTGGGCCTCGATAACACGCTCATATCTATCAAAGGAGCTGAGATGCACGTGTGTGTGTGTGTGTGTGTGTGTGTGCGCGTGTGTGTGTGTGCGTGCGCGTGTGTGTGATTTCTGAACACCGAGAGAAACAACTCTGGCGGAACCTGCGAACGGAAACCGAAGAACTGTGTCCACCGCGCAAACCAGCACATGCTGTTTCTCAGCTCGAATCCCCCCAAAGGGGTGAAACCAGCTCCAGTGCCTCCGCAGGGCAATCGAGCCGCCGCACACCTCCGTTATTGCCCCGAGCTTCTCGTTCTTTGACCGCAGCTCTGACTCCGGCTCTGAGCCGCACGTCTCCCCGTGAGAAAACAAGCGCAAAGGCGAAACGCGCTCATTCCACGTCGCTCACTTCCTCCCGCCTCTTGGTTCTCGACCCAAAGCTGCGTCCGACCGCGCCGGCGCTCCTCGCGGCGCCGGCGCTCCTCGCGGCGCCGGCGCTCCTCGCGGCGCTTCCCGCAGCTGGTGTTCCTGCAGACGCGTGGCTCACGTGTTTGTGATGAACCCGGCTGCCGGGCCTCTGTTTTAACTGTGCCATCAAAGCAGAGGGCAGGCAGAAGAAAGCGGCCATTGATGTGAGGGGCCGCCGCCCGAGGAGAGGGGCCGGAGAGGGGGCTGCAGACCAACCCGCCGCACTCGGTCGCCGGCGGCGAGCTGCAGAATGGCACCGCCGACGCCATCGCGGCTCTGTGGGGGGAAGTTGTTGCACGTTGTCTCGACAACTGTGTAACAAGAGGTCTGTGTTCTTAAAGTGAGGATTGGATGTCTGTGGGGGGCTGGGGGGGAGGGGGGCATTTCCTCCTCATGCTCACACGTGGTAGAGGAATGCAGGGCAACAATGGAGCACAGAGAAGCTGCATGGGCAACAGTCAGGGCAACAGTCAGGGCAGAGGGAGGGCAGAGGCTGACAGTGACCTGACTGTGCTCAAGGTAAGAAGAGGAACTTTCTGCCTTTGATGCAGCTGTTTGTCCTTTGACTCTCATCCCGCGGCTAAAGCCTCTGATCCAGATGCTGTGGCTCATGGGTCGGGGCAGGGCTGTCAAACGTACGACCCGCCGGCCAAAACGGATCATTTTTCAATGAGTTACTGCTGTTTTTCACTAGGGGGCGCACTCACCACTGTGTACCTGTCCTTCTCCTGCACAGCAACAAAGGGGCAGTTGTGGTGCTGTTTGACTCTCCTGGGTCAGAGGATCTGTCCTCTGACCAGAGGGTTGGGGGTTTGACTCCCGCTTGTTGCCAACAGCTAATTGCGTTGCGCACCACGACACACTATAGAAGACTTCCCTCCTACTATTGTCCGATACTCCTTTGAACTGCTGGTCCTTTAAAAAAAAATAAAAATAAAAAGGTAAATATGATTTTTTAAACAAACTATTACAAAAAGTAGCTTTGGCAAAAACAGTGTGACGCATTAAGTCCATAAAAAGTGTGGTAACTCTTTTGCGGTACGGGGCAGGGAGGACTGACGGTCTGAGGTGATCAGAGTCGAGGGCGGGACATGAAAGTTACTGATTGATCAGCGGTAGATAACGTCTGAGGCCTGTCGGCGCGTCGGCCCCTTCACACTCATCGGACACCTGTTCTGAGTGAGTACACACCTGTTCGCCGGGACTGTGCTTCAGGGCAGGCACACAAACACGCTGTGCGTGTGTGTGTGTGTGTGTGTGTGTGTGTGTGTGTGTGTGTGTGTAGACATGATGGGCGTGTCGGTGCATCCACTTCAGCGCTCACTGCAGCAGATCTTTGATTGACAGGTTATTGATCCGAACCAGAACCTTCGTGTGTGTGAACAGATGATTTACTTTGATCTTGTGATGCCGACCTGTTTCTACGCCGACGTGAGTGTGACAGTCTGTCGTTGTGTTCACTGTCCGTTCGTCCGACTCAGATAAGATCAATAAGGAGGTCGGAAATAATCTCAGTCATGAATTGTGATTAAAGGTGCAGTGTGAACGATTTTTCACTTCTAATGGTAGAAAATCGATTCCAAATCAACATCATACTGACGTTTGTATGGATTTGTCATCACCTGAATGTTCACACCTGAGATGAGCTTGTGAATGTTTGCCTCCGTGAGGAGAAGCTCCACGTTTGATCAGCAGCTCGAATGACTCCGAAAGCAACTTCTGAGTTTGACCACCACCGAGGGCTTCGCCCGGGAGCTTTGGTGAGGCGATGGATACGACCGGCCACTTCACCACTAGATGTCACCAAATGGTACCCACTGCACCGTGAAGATGAGTGTGTTAAATGACTCTTCATGATCACGCATGTGCAGCGTGATCAGAAAGTCCGGCTGAAGCCCGAGTGGTTGACGGAGCGGCTCTCGCTGATAAACCTCTGGGTCCTGACGCTGTGACGCTTTGAAGTGTTTCAGGAAGCTTCTGAGCAGTGAGGCGGTGATTGATGGTAAATGAAGACACTTTCCCGCTCTAATAATCTTTATCCCTCAGTGACATGATGCTGCTCATTGATCAGCACTGTGCTAACTGGTGTTAAAGCTCCGTGCTTCACCTCACGACGGGAATCAAAGGACCAGCTCGTTATCGTTTGTCGAAACCCCTCGGAAATAGCCCAAAGATTATTGGTTGTTTGTTTCAACATGTTTCACCGAGCATGAGAGCGAGAGAGCGAGAGAGAGCGAGAGAGAGAGAGTAAATAGGTCACATGGTATTTCCTGTGAGGTCATGGACTCCTTCAGGGGAGCCCCCCTCCCTCTCTCGGTACAGAGATTATTCGCGGCCCCTGGTCCGAGCTGTGAGTTGCAACAGTGATGTTTCCATCAGGTTCCTGTTCACCGCTCACACCACGTTCCCCTTGTGTGCGCCAGGCAAACAAAAGAAGACGTCTCGCTTTACTTCCCCCTGTGTCCCCCCCCCCCGCTGGAGATCAGAGGCAAAAGGTTAAAGCCACAGATCCAATTCATTGACGTAGATCAGTGGGTTTCACCTGGTGGGTCGTGACCCAAAAGTGGGTCCTAAAAATCCTGTGCTTTTACTTTGAAGAGGATTACTGAAGGTGCAGTGTGTTTTATGGCTTGAACATGAAATCTGGATTTTCTTTGTGTTTTATTGCCGTGTCCCTAAGACGCACGTGTCGCTTCAAATGCAGCTAAGTGAGTGTAAAACGGAACCTTTCCCTCTCAAGCATCATCGAACCTGTTGTGTTGTGTTGTTCTGCGTCAACAAACATGTCGATCATCTGTATCAGTGACGGAGCCGAGTGGTTTTCGGGAGCGGAGGTTGAGAAGCTTCTGATCTGTCATGAATCTCCTCATCGATTCATCCTGCTGGCTGTCATCCAGTCGTCCAATCGGGCGGCTCATTGACAGTCTGAGCTGCTCGGCGCCATGAAATCTCATGAAGTGTGGGCTGGAGGTGGTGGAGAGGACGAGAGGAGCCGCCCACGTCTGGATCTGCTCGCCTTTGATCAGAGTCACGTGGCTGAAGGACGTTCTGTTCATCAGACGCTGCCGAGTCCAACGCTGGTGCACTTTAACTCACAACCATTGAGATTCTGTTTCAAGCTTAAGCTGTTGGAGAGAAATATGTCGGTGAGACAGTCATGTGTGTCCTTTGTCACTTTGGGTTCAAATCCCAAACCTGTGACCGGGTTCAGATCCCTAATCCCGCGTGTTCCCCGGCCGCGCGTCGGCACGTGCTGTTTCCTTTTCCTGCAGAAGTTTCTTTCATGAATCTCATTTCCTCTTTTCATGTCGCCCCAACGCGTCCGAAGTGATGATGATGCGTTCGTCTCCCTCCAGGTCGCTGAAGCCGTAACATGGACGAACCACAGAGGGACGTCCCGGCCGCCCACCAGGAGACGGACCCCAGGAGGAACCCGGGGAAGGTGGGTGTGTGGTCGAGTCCCACAGGGAAGCCCGTTACATAACGGCTCTCTTCCATCAGGTTCATGTCTGTGCAGCTGCTGTCCTGAGAAATCTGCTGTGTTTGACTGCGATGTCAGAGATTAACTAAGGTTATACTTATACTCAGATTGTATGGAGTGGGGGGGGGCGGGGGGACTG
>JAFBJT010007762.1:0-10062 GCA_016785325.1 Chascanopsetta lugubris
GGTTTCACTTCCGGGTCGTACCAAATGAACGTTATAGGCTTCAGGCAGATTTTTGATGTGAAAACGTGGGATATTAGACTTTAAAGCCGGTTTGAATGGTTCTTACGGACTTCACAGAAGATGCTTACAGTTTTCAAAGGTATGTCTGTTTTTAAAAGTACAGGCTATTGTTAATGCAACTTAATTCTAGAAGCTAGCATGCTACATACGTGTTCAGTGTCAGTGTTGAATGTGTCGTATGTGAATTGAAGCACACCTGCTTAACATGGTGGCTGATTAGATCAGATGAACTATTCTAAGTTTCAAGATAAAGGTGCATTGTGTAGGATTTAGTGGTGTCTAGTGGTGAAGATACGTTTTGCAGCTTGATAGCCCTGACCTTTCAAATGTCTAAGAAATTATTAATTTGCCCTCTATTATCATTAAACCCAACAGTTTATTATGTCCATTCAGTGCTACTGGTGGAACAACATGGCAGCCTCCACAGAGAGCACCCAGTCTTAATGTAACATATGGATATAACTGGTTTACAAGTGGGTGATAATAACAGACACTCATTTAGTTGATGATGCAAATTATGAAGCATCTGTACAATTATTTTATGTTTGACATCTGCCCAAGTAATCGAAATGATACACATTACTCCTTTAATATGTAAAGTAGCTCGGGTACAGTTAATAGAATATACATTGAGAAATAAGTTTGAATTAAATACATTTTTAAAAATGAAAAAGCTCAGTCATTATAAAATGATAATAACGTAAATCAGTACGGTTCTATTTGATGATTGTAATATTATAATACTTGTTTTCTGTCTAATGTTGACATTTCACATTTAATGAGGGCAAAAAAATGCCAATTTAAATCACTAAGTATTTATGGCCAGACCATTTTAAAGAAATAATCCGACTAAATGGCCAGACGGGTGAATCTCGTGAAGAGACGCCCTTGCTCCACACATAATGTTGTTAAAGCCCTGAGGTTCCTAACAGGACCAGTGTGTGTCGTTAAGGTCATTCGGGCATAAGCAGCTATAAGTGTTCGTCACAGCCGCCTCAGCTCAGGCAGAGGGGATTAAAGCGTGTACTTTGAAGGAGACACGGGAGAGGCTTCGGCTATTCTTAATCTGCACAGGTAGCGATAGCTACATTTGTGCAGTGGCCGTTCAGACCGGGTACAGCTCCCAAGCCAATGTTCACCGGCTGAGTCTTGTCTGTTTCGTCTCGTCTTCTCCTCTCCTTTTCAAACTTACCAGGATGGATCTTGGTAAAGCAAAGCTGCTTCGATCGGGCCTCAACACTCTGCACCAAGCCATTCACCCCGTGCACGGGATAGCGTGGACGGACGGCAAGCAGGTCTGCCTCACCTCCCTCTACTTTGTCAACGGCGAGGTGAAGTTCGGAGACACCAACGTCATTGGGCAGTTTGAGCATGTTTTCGGCCTCTTCTGGGGCCCGTTGTGCTGCTCCGACTCCCCGGCCCTGCTGGCCGTGCAGCACAAGAAACATGTCTCCGTGTGGCAGCTGCAGCTCAGCACGCTGGAGCAGAACAAGCTGCTGTGCACACAGACCTGTGAGATGAGCGAGCCGTTCCCCTTGCTCTCTCTGGGTTGCGTGTGGCACCCGAAGCTGGACGTCCTGGCCGTGCTGACCAAGAGGGATGCGTCCGTGCTGTTCTCTGTCCGGGTGGACAACAGGAGAATCAAAGCGGAAATCAAAGGCAGCGGACTCATTCACTGCGCGTGCTGGACCAAAGATGGTACTCGGCTTGTCGTGGCGATCGGCAGCGCTCTACACTCTTACATCTGGAACGACATCCAGAAGAGCCTGGCGGCCTGCTCCTTCTGCCCCATCTTCGATGTGGGAGGCTACATATGTGCCATGGAGTCCACGGGTGAGGCGCAAGTGACCGTGGCCACAGAGTTGCCTCTGGACAAAATCTGTGGCTTGAACGCGGGCATGTCATTCGACGTGCCGTCGGAACCCGGGTCCCCGCAAAGTCCGCACTTGGTCCGGCCGGATGAAGACGGCCTTCTGGACTCGAGGAGACGCTCCTTTGACTCGGATAGGTCCTACATCCCCAGCTCTGGTCCTGTCGATCTCACCCACCTCCTGTCGAAGCACCGCCGCTCCGACCCCAGCCCGCTCATCCACCTGCGGCGCCGGGACACGTTGACAGGCTCTGGACAGGACTCCTCACACCTCATCCTGGTCACGTACGAGCGCAAAGTCACTACCACCCGTAAGGTCAGCATCCCTGGGATTCTAGTCCCCGACATCATTGCTTTTGACCCACGCTGCTCCACCGTTGCGGTGGCCTCCAACACCTGCAACATGGTGCTGGTGTACTGCATCACGGCCTCTGCGATGCCGAACATTCAGCAGATCTCCCTCCAATCCAATGAGAGGCCAAAGGGCGTTTGCTTCCTCAGTGACAAGATGTTGCTCTTGATGGTGGGCCGGCAGAAATCCATCGACCCCGCGTTCCTCCCATCCTCCAACACGGATAAGTACATTCTTCATCTGATAGCCAAAGAGCTGATGCTCAACGGGGAGACTCCTGTCACATCACCCCCCTCCCCTCACAATCGGGAGTCCCCCGCTAATATGTCCGCAGGGATTAGAAGGCACTCCGAGAACTCCAAGGACGACAGGGAGCGCCAAAGGATAAAGGAATTGGTGTTGCCAGGAGGGGGAGTTGTACGATCGCCAGGTAACAGGCGGAGGCTGGTGGAGGAGATGAGAAGCAGCGAGCCCAGCCCCATCACCAGCTCCGTGGACCTCTCCGACAGAGCGTCGGACAGAGCCCCCTCGAGTGCCTCCTCCATCACCGTGGAGAACTTCGACATGGAACACGTCAACCGTATGAGCAGCCTGGCGGTGGCCGGCCAGACCAGCAGGGATTCCAGCCGGGCCAGCTCCCCCCGCTTTGAGCCCGCCGAGAAGATCCACGTCGAGCCCATGTCTGAGAGGTCGCAAGGCGCCGGGAAGGAGCGAGCGCTGGAGCAGCTGGTCCACAACATGGAGAGGCTTTTCACTCGCTTTGCAGACGTGCAGCAGTGCCTGACAGAAATCCGAGATTACACCCAGAATGGGAAGAAGGCCCCGACAGTTTACCCCATTGCCTCTGAACCCCCCTACGTTAATGTCACATGCCAGGTACAGTTTCACTCGCAAACCCGTTCAACAGTCTGTCCGCTGTCGTTTGTTGCCGTTTCCTTTGATAAATCACTAACTGGGACTGTTTGTCTTTACCTTTTGAACTTGGTACACGTGCAGAAGCAGTTATCAGAGAATGTGTTCATTGACGAGCGGAGGCCGGTGTTGCTGTGTGATGGGAAGCTTTGCCTGCGTACTCTCCAGGACCTCTTCAACCTCACCATAGTGGAGATGATGTATGGTAAGTGGAGCCTCATTTTTAGCTGCCATTATTTTAAACCGACAGCATCACTTTCAACATTGCACTGCTGCCGGGAGTATGATTAGTGACTTTGTGGGATGGGTTATAGATAATTATACAGTTTAAGATATATCTCCTGTGTTTTAAGTGTTGCAATTTCTGGATTTTCATTCAATTCATTTTATTGTGGTCTTCAACAACACATTCGGCTCCTCTGTCAAGTGTAAGCTATAATTGGTAGCGATTAAAAGCCTAGGTGAGATTATAAGGTTTAAAACAAAAGCTGCTTACTACCGTTTAATGTGCGTCGTGTTTTGTCCTGGTGGAGCAAAGAGATGTAGGGCAAGTAGTTGTTGTTTTATATGCTGCACATACATGTGTTTATTCTCATATTGGACGATACAAAAGTTGGACAACGTGACAGTTCCCTACTTTGCGGCCCCGCCTGGTGTCTAGCTGCAGCAGATAGCAAATGGGAGACAGCCCAAATATTAACTACTTCTGGTAACACCTTAAAGGGAGTATGTACATTTGTTTCCTTTTTTTCAAATGATCTAAAATATAATTCAACAGTTAATAAAAACATTCTTGTATTTTATACCATAGATGTTAACGTATATATCTGTAAAGCGTTAACACCCATCTGGCCATGTGCTTTAAACCGCTCTATTACCTCTAGAATGAGTCAAAAGTCAGAAGTTGGTGGTGTAGCAATGATGATGTTTACTAAGAATCTGATTACCAAATTAGCTGTGTTGTGATTCAGACTAACTAAATAAATGCTCCTTAAAGTGAATCATCTGTATCTTCTCCTGGTGTCTGGTTGCTGTGTAGGTTACAAATGCTGACTTGTCTATGACAGTAAAAAGGACACGGCTGATACCTAAATGACAAATCATTTGAGTTCCTATAATTTCAAGTATTTCCAATTCCACTGAGTTCATGTGCTATTTCTGTAGGTTATTAAAAATGTATGTTCCCCTCGTCACCTCTGCACAGATTCTGCCTCCAAATGCCCTCATCTGCTAGATGGCAGGTTGTTCCCTGGATATTCTGGCTAGATATCTGTAGCAGGACATGATATGGTTTTATATGCTGCCCATGACTCTTGAGACATGAGATATTCAGCATGAAATTGGGATTTGGTGAACTCATTCCTCCATAACCGAGTCAGTGATTCTCAGCCAATAGTTTGTGTCCCGTTGTCTCTGCAGGTCCGCTGTGGATTGTACTGGTGGCAGATGCAGACGGCTTTGTGCCGCTGACATTTAAGTCCAAAGAGGAGCTCACTGTGCGGAACGGCAAACGGAAAACCAACCTGCGGACTCCCGACACCTCCTGCCCGTCCAGTCCGGCCCCCGGCCAAAACTCCGCCACTAACGCAGAGGGCTACACGTAGTTAGTGCCTCCTTTTACATACGGCCACTTCACATTCTGGACTTTTCTTTACCTATTTGTAATAGTACAAATGGAACTGAAACATGCAAAACGTCAGATAAAGCATATTAATATATCAAATTTATTTTTGTATATCTGAGAATAGTAATATGAACAGGGCTTCCTACAGAGGAATCGTGTTTACAAGACAAAATCAAAAAGCTTTCCTGATAGAAGTCTGAGCATCGAGCCATGTTTTCCATTCCTGCTGTGTTTGACTTGAGCTCCTGCTGCTCTCTGAGCAGGATATCTACCACCCCAGGGACAGCAGCACTGATAACTCAACGTTAAAGAGATTATCATACATGTTTTCTGTTCGTTTGTCTGACAACAACCTGCATACTCCAATGTAAATGTTTTGGGTTTTTTTGTTTGTTTCTGAAGAGTTGATAATACCCATATACACTCCACCCATTATAAAATGAGGTGTACAGAAATGTTGACTTTCGGAATCTGGACTATCAAGTCCAGGCTGAATATGGAATAAATATTTTTTCTCTGATCTTTGTTTTTAACATCAATATCATGGCAGAATATACAACGCAACTCTCTTTTAGCAAATATTACATTTGTATATCTAGAAATTTCATATTTTATTTGATCAGCTCATCAAAGAAACACAACACATAAATTGTCTACCAACCAACCTCTACAACATTTATTCATTTCATAAACGTTTTATCGTTATATTTCATAAAGAAATAACAGTGTTGTAGAGCTAAACACAGCAAATAATGGTAACATACATTCATTTATATAAATTAATTACTCTTATACATTTTATGTATATATATATATATATATATTTGTATATTCCAGATGGCTATCCAGTACATGTGAAAATGAAACAAAATGTTTAAATTAAAACAATTGATCTATTTATCAGTGTAATATACACTAGTCAACAAACTTCCAGCGCTGTCACTGGAATATCTGGCTTCTTTGTTTTGTTCACTCCAGCTCAAGTCACACGCTGTTCAAGTCGTCCATCGTTCTGGAGCTGAGGCTTTGTTTCCTGTGGGAGACGTGAATAATAGTGACATTTAATGCATTTATATCTTTTATACTTATGTATCATTTCCAATTTCTCTGATGTTATACTGGAACTGACATTCACTACAGCAGCAGATAGAGGGAAAAGTTAATAAATATCAGATATAGTATTTGACTTTTGATGCCTTTATCTTGGGCGAGTTGACCACACAGGCGTTACATATGCACCAATTCCCACAGCTCAGATATTAAATAGGACTCTATGTCGAGTAACCCAAGTTGGCCACAGGATGGTGCTAACAGTCACAAAATGCCATGGATCAAGGGGTCTTTGCAGCGAGTTAGTGTTTCACCAACACTTTCGCAAAGTTAAGAAACTCAAAATAGTTACACTTCAAATTGAAGAAGAAAATTAAAGAAGTCATGTAGATTGAACACAGTTAAAACAACAAAAACAAAACAAACAAAAGTTCCTGAAACAATGCTGACTTTCTTCAAAGTAATGAATCTATTGTTTCATTTAATGCCCATAGCTTCAGTTAGTCACATGCCTCATAAACATTTTACTTTGACTTGAAGAAAAAAAAAAAAATAAGAAAAAGAGGAAGAATCAGATTACATCATACCCCCCCTCTACACGTGACCAGGGGGTGATTTAGCGCACAACGAGCACGCTGCGCGCTCCCTCTGTATTTTGACGTCGGGTGTGAACCTGTGACTTGTGCTCACCTCAGTTCATCCAGGCAGACCTTGTTCCTGAGTCTCACGTCTTCACTGATGGGGTAGAGGAGCAGGATCACCAGCCCCGTGACGATGAAGGCCACGGGAGCAGCACCGATCAGCAGCTTCAGCGTGTTCACCACTGCAGGAGGCTGCTTACAGGCGCCGGTGTTATACCCTGCAAACCTGCACACACACACACACACACACACACACACACACACACACACACACACACACACACACACACACACACACACACACACACACACACACACACACAGTCTATTTAATCACATGCTACGGGAAATCGACATCCAGCCTCTCGTGGCAACACTCTGCAAACGAGCAAACTCGACACCCTCCGCACGCTAAATTATGCATGGGCTCTGGGCTTAATGCATTTTTACGTCCTATTATGTCACAGCCCATGAGACCCCGCGGCATCGCGTGGTGTGAGAAACGCACAGTGCAGGTGAGGGTGAAGGCAGACTCACTCCAGACAGAGGGTGGACACTCCCAGGGAGATGCCGGCAGCGAACTTGGTGAAGAAGACGTAGAACGAGTAGAAGATGGCCTCATGGCCTTTGGAGTAGGGGTTGGCCAGTCTGAAGTCATCCACAACGTCTGGCAGCATGGACCTATAGCGCGCGCACACACACACACACACACACACACACAAAGAATTCAATTGTAATGAATTGTACCTCCTTCACACCTCTACTTTAAATCATGCTGCACAACTGTTTGTCGCATGAGCAGCTGATGATGGGACTTCTTCTTATTAGCACTCTGATAAACCGGTGGGCTGAAATAACAGGGGGCTAATGACATGATCAGATGATGAGCAGTGGTCCGGGCCCACAGACTGGATAAACAATCGGACCCTTCCAAAATAAAAAGCGGCCCCGCGGAAGCGCAGCTGTAATTAGGGGGAATTCAGGGAGTCGTGGGGGAGAAGATGACTTGGATGCTGAATGAGCTCCACAAGACTACGGGGGAGGACTTGTGGTCTGGGCCCGTTGGCAGTCTGTAATTCTTAAAAATGACATCACTTCCTTGACCGTGGCGTGACCCGGGTGATTTCACGGGAGGCCTCGGAGTAACGACTCACCACTAAGAGCAGGTTGGTGCAGTGTTGTGGTTCGAATAATGACATTTTGCTTAAATCAGCGGGGGGAGCGATATGAGCGGCTGGGGCGCAGCACAAATAAAACCTGCTGCAGGGCTGGATGTACATGAACCAAAACACGTGTTAGGAGGGTTTATCATTTTTAAAAGCATGTCAATGGATATGACATGAACTCAAACGTGCGTTTTACAATGTCTTTTGAAAAATCTTTGACTCTTATTGAAAGCTGCAGTGAATGTCATTTCTCTTCTCGCGGGGCCGGATCGGATCCGCCGATGGGCCAGTTTTGGCCCGCGGGCCGTGTGTTTGACACCCCCGGAACTGGACAAGCGGAGAGGGGGGCGTCCATGACGTCCCGCTATGAGGATCGACAAATATCGACTCTGAGCACAAAAAGCCAGCGATTGATCTGATCCTGTAGCTGATGCGGAGACTTTACGAGGAATTTGGATCCACTCCATCGCCGCATGCTCCGAAAGTCTTACCACGGCAGCAGGAGTGAGGCGGCCACACTGAGTCCCGAGGAGACGGCCACCACGTACGCCACCACCACGTTAGGGATGAACACCAGCATCAAGGTGAAGGGCATGATCCACTGGATACACAAGAACAGTCGAGATGTCAGGATGCATCGTTTCATTACGTCTGAAAATAGGTCGTGTAGAAGTTTTCACTCCCGATAACATTCAAGTTTCATTTTTATGCCCGTTTCAATCACTTTGGATACGATTTCCTCACATTTTATAGCGGGTGTAAAAAAAAATAAAAAATGATATACATTTGCAGTATTTTTTTTTTTTTTTAGGATGCTGCACTTCCACATTAGTCCACAAGATGGCACTGACACCAAAGCCCATAGATTACAGAAGCTTTGGCGGAAAAGCCACAACGAAAAGTCTGTACTCACAGTGATGCCACAGAACGCCGCCGTCTTCTTCCCAAACCTCTGCAGGAACCACTGCCACAGTGGAATGCTGATCACTGCAGAAACCTGCGTCAACACAAACGGTGACATCATGAGCGAGGACACGCCACAGGCCCCGCCTCCTGACAGGGGACATGCTTTTTGCTTGTTTTATTACAGGAAATGTAAGAATGTCATAACCAAAATAGTCACACAGGGATTCAGCTGTGGCTTTGGGCGCTAACCAGTGGACGGTTCCATCCCCAACCTCACCCTTCAGCCCTTGGGCAAGACGCTGAAACCCAAATACCACCACCCCCCCCACATTCTAAAAGGGAAAGTCCTGCACATAAGTTGCTGTATACACGAAAATGTTTTATAGCCCATTTTAAAATCTCACACACATTACTGTCTGTGTGTTACATGGGGTTCTTACTGATGAAAACAAATGACCCCCCCCCCCCCCCCCCCCCCCTCACACAACCCCCCACAGGGGTGTCACACTTTGGCCGGACAGGTCAAGTCACAACATAACGGACCTATAAATGAAGATAAGCTCAAGATGGTTCCATTCAGTACAGTTGTGAATTAAATGAGAATAATCTAGTGAATGAATTTACTCCATTGCATCTTCTGGCGGGCCGAGCTCCGGCCCGCAGGTCCTGTGTCTGACACCCCGGCCCTACATTCACCAAATGTCCACTGGGGGTCCCCGAACCCCCACTGTGAGAAGCCCCCATATGCCCTTTAGGTGTGGAATGAAGAATAGAGATTTATATATCAGTCAAAAATAGGAAATATGATGACAGTGATGTATATGATTGTGTGTGCAATTGTAAATTCAGGTATTAATAGTTTCTCAATGGGAGAAAAAAAACAAAAAAAAACAAACAAAAAGAGTCTTTGCAGCCACTTTATTAGGGACACCTAATCAACTGCATACTATTCAATCAGCCAATCACACTGCAGCAACCCAGTGCATTTAGACATGCAGACAAATCTGCAACAACTGTCGATGGGAGGCAGAATCTGTCACCAATGTTGAATCTATGCCGTGACGGTTTTGTGGTTGGTGTGTATGTCAATGATAATCGGGGAGAAGTGAGGACATGATGGAGTCAACTTGGTGAAATGATCATATCTGTGTTGAAGGTGCAGAGGGGAAGGGTGAGGTGACGGCTACAAAATGCTACAGCGCCTGTGGACGTCACCAAATCGTACACACTGCACCTTTAACGCATGGTGGGGTGGGGGAGGGGGGGGGCACTCACCAGGATGGTCAGCACAATGTACTGGAAGTGGTCCCTCAGGTCGGCAGCGTAGGTGCAGAAGAGGACGAAGTTGCTCTGGACCAGCTGCAGAGATCAAACACGTCAGACCATGAGACACTCACACCCCTCTCTCTCTCTCTCTCTCTCTCTCTCTCTCTCTCTCTCCCTCCCTCCCCCTCTCTCCCTCTCTCCTCTACTCAGCAGTG
>JAFBJT010007762.1:13701-30686 GCA_016785325.1 Chascanopsetta lugubris
GGCAGCATTGTTGTTTTCATAATCCTAAAAGGTATTTTATTTCTAAAATTCGTTCATGATTACAGTATGTGTTTGCTACTTCAATCAAGAAGAGTTTACATCGATTAACAATGTTTATAAAGCTGGTTTTGATATTTGGAGAATCAATTGAGCTCCGCAACTTACCCAAAATGCAACATACTAAACTATGGCACATTTCTTGGCCTAATAAAAAGCTCACTTTTTCAGTAATTAAGAACAAATATATTTCACTGAAATAAATAATTGTCTTGATTTTCTTGAAATCAGAAGCCAGGCTTGATATCACGCACATAGTGGATATAAAAAAAGAGTTATCTTCCACTCCCCTCCCTCTCGGTTTTTGCTCACTCAGCTCCATTTTCAAATACCTCCTGGTTGTGTCTTCTTGCTGTCTACACTGCCCTCTCCTCCACAGCACTACTAGGAATTGTGGGTAAACAACTAGATTAGCCAATCAATCTTCTCCCAGGAATGGAGGTAGTAGTTGAGGTGAGGGAGGGATGGAGGGGTGGAGGGAGGGAGAGAGCAGAGTCGGAGAGAGGGAGTGAACGATAAGGCGAGTGAGACGGGGAGAGATGAGAGGGGGCGGATTCATGTACTGGGCTGAGCGGAGAGTTAAGAGATACAGTCAAATAAGGAGGGAGGTGGGGGGAGAGGGAGAGGGAGAGAGAGAGAGAGAGAGAGAGAGAGAGAGAGAGAGAGAGAGAGAGATGGAAAGGGTTTCAAGATGCAGATGTGGAGGTGTCGCGGAGAAACCCAGAGTGTTGAGTTTAGACGAGAAGCAGTGAGGGTTAAAGAAACACAGGGAGATGTATGAGGAACGACTGAGGAGAAGCAGCGCAGGTATGAAGAGGTTTTGATGTATATATATATTCATCGAATCTGACCGGACGCAGGATATCAGCGTGTACAGTAGCTATGCTAGCATTTAAGCTAGCAAGCTACGCAAGTCCACAGCAACAATAAGTCGGGTTCCGGCCCGCCCCGTTACGGTATCACTGCCCCCCTTTGTCCTAGTTTCATACTTACAGTATGAAGCTAGGACAAAGAAAATTTGGAAAAATTATGATTTTCTGCAAACGCTTTAAAGGTGCAAGTGTGTAAGATTTGGCGACATCTGGTGGTGAAGTTGCATGTTGTATCCATCAACTCACCCTCACCCTTCTGAGCACAAAGGAGAACCTATGGTCGACTTCAGTTGTCATTAAAAACTCACGTAACGTACACGTACACTCTGAGCTACTGTAAAAACATGGCGACCCCCGTAGAGAAGAGCCGCTGCTCGTGTAAACATACATGAATGGGCTCATTAAATGTGTGTTGAATGTGCTTGTGGAATAAAGATATGCCTGCCAATGTAGCATTTCTAGATGTATCAAAATACCATTTGAATAAGACAGATGGAGGCCTGAATAAAAAGTCTGCATGGACAGCAGAATCAAACCTGAAGTGAAATCATACATGAGTGAAGGACAAGCGGCCTCCATCTGAACTCCGCGCGGCCGCATCTGTGGCGGTTCACATGCTTACAGCAATTATGATCATCAGGAAATGATGAACGCGCAACCTGACATCAGCCCGGTATAGAAATGACGCGGAGGCAACAGACTAACAACCGTGGCATTCATTTTATATTCAGAGAGTGGCGGCAAACAAAAAGTTGCCTTTAACGGTAACTGTGAACCTTTGCCGTGTGTGTGTGTGTGTGTGTGTGTGTGTGTGTGTGTGTGTGTGTGTGCACCCAGCCGAGCGGGCTGTGATAATGCTTCTTAAACGCTGGCTTGCAATCTAGCAATCCTCAAAAGACTGAGAAACTCTTTTGAGCTCGGGTGAAACATTTTTTTTTTTCTGCCGATGCCTCAAACCGGCGCCTTCTTTTGAAACCAGCAGAAAAGGACCTGTGCTCTGAGACTAGCCTCGGGGGGCCGGAGCCAAAATTAAACCCTTCCCGTCTCCTTCGCTTTATCACCGTTAGGAGCAGACTACAAGCAAACATGTAGCGTGTGCACGCTCACACACGCGTGCACACACACACACAGGGTTAACTGGCATGCTGGCTGGCACTCAGGGTGTGAGCCCCTCCACCCTCTGTTGTTGGGCTGACTGCCAAAGATGCCCTCTGTCCAAAAATACACACACACACACACACACACACACACACACACACACACACACACACACACACACACACACACACACACACACACACACACACACACACACAAATCCCTGGCTTAGCCCCAGCCCAGTGCTGGGATTACCGGATTAGAACTCTATTCCATTATCTCCCCACACTATACAGCACACAAGCACACGCATGCACACAGACACACACACTCACTCACTCTCTCACACACACACACACACATTCATGGTCCGCAGGGCACAGTGTCAATCACAACACATGACATTTATGCAAAAACATACTTCTTTACGCATCGTATTCGACTAATTGATGAATGTAATTAATCAGATTCAATCAAGAAATGACTTGAACATATATGGGGGGGGCAGCGGGGGGAGAGACCTGACCTTTGACCTCTGACCTCTTAAAAATACCCTGGTTTCTCCATCAAGTGCCTGTGCTCAAGTGTTTTTAATATAGTTATTGGCAGATATTGACAAATACTGGAAGTGGAATAAGTATATACATCCTCTTGATATGTAAAGATGTAAAGTTATAACATATGCATTTTTTAATCTACATATTCAAGACATAAAATGCATCATTTTGGTTGGTCCTATATGTTGCAACCATACATGAGTACTTATACCAGGACATATTTGTATTGCATATGTTTATGTACATTTATGTGTTAACGTCATATGTGTATTTCACATATATAACCATATATAATGTGAATGGGTTACATGCCATACGTATTCTTACCTCATCTATACATACAAGTAATTCCAATCAATGAGCATATATGATATGAGGGGGAAACCTAATGGGCCACTGCTTTAGATCGGTTGTCATTTTAGATTTTTGTTGTTTTTGGAATTGACATTCAATCTTTGAAGTTTGATTAGGTTGCTCGTCCGAGAGTGGCCTTGAGGTGCTCACCGTCCTCATCCTGCCCCGGCCTGTATAATCGCTCGGACACTTGACTTCCCAACAACAACGTTTGTACAATTTCACCAACAAAGAAACAAAGGCCCGAGCGTGTAAAAGATAAATAAAAAGTGGCAGCATGCAGAGCTCCATCTGTCACTTACGTAGTCATGGAAGGCCTTGGCCTCACTGGAGTGCTCACATGTCTCCCTCCGGTCTGGGGCTGCACAATACAAATCCCAGAATACACTGAAATGAAGAGGGAAAAAGGGGGGGGGGGCAGGGGGAGGGGGGGGAGAGAGAGAGAGGGGGGGGGGGCTAAGAGAGAGAGAGAGAGAGAGAGAGAGGTCAAAGGTTACCAAACAGAGCAATACAGGCAAACGTGTAGCAGCTATTCATAACCCATTCACACTCTCTCATTATCTCCATGGCGCTCTTAAACTGCCTCTTACGCACTTGAGCGTCATTGAGAGGGGGACACAATGCCCGTGTCGCACCCTCAATCAACCTCTCACTCTCTTAGAATACACACACACACACACACACACACACACACACACACAAACACACAGAGTTTTCACTGTCTGCGTCGATTTTAAACTTAAAACTGTTACGGCCTAAAGTGAATCCCTAAAATACCCCCCTGTACAAGTGTTGACTGGCAGATGGACTCATTGTGAAGGAATTCACTCATGATTTGATCCACACAAGAACAGACAACTACACCTGACACACAAACACATGCACCTTATGACAACAACACTAACTGTCAGTGTTACCTGTCCAAAAGCTCTAATTCAACCCATCTATGCGCATTGATTTAGTCGAAGAGCTATAAATCAAGCCGAACCGTGACTCGGCTAATAAGACGTCTATTCAGCCAACTGCTTCACGGGCAATAAATCCCAAACATCTGGGTGAGAAGTTGCCTGCGCCCCTGTGCTTCCCGAGATCAAACTATGTTTGGGAAACGTGAAGTGTTAGAGAAGCTTATGGTTACTGCACAGTGAGGGATCACTTGGTTAACAGGTCTCACCAATTCATGGATAAAACTCGAAGGCTATAAAACCTTTTCTTATTTAAAAAGGTGCAGTGTGTAAGATTTGGGTCATTTTTGTCACTTCTAAAAATATTACAAAACAATTACATGCTGACATTTTCATGAATTTATAACAACTAAAAAGTATTATCTTTAATCCATTGCCCTCAAAGGAGCTCTTTCATGTGTATTTACATGAGGGGGTCCTCGCAACAGGGGCCGCCATGTTTTTTGTTTTGTTTTTTTACAGTAGCCCAGAGTGGACATACTAAACATCTTTTGAGTTTTAATGACAACTGAAGCCGACCATAGGGTGAGGTAATGGATACAACATGCCACTTCACCTCTAGATGTCACCAAATCTTACACACTGCACCTTTAACAGGTCCTTCCAATTCATAGCTAAACGTTTCACGAGACACTTATTAAAAACTTTTCTTATTTAAGTTCATTATCAGAGAAAAGCTGAGGCCCTCGACCCACCCCCTCCCTTCTGCCCTGGTGCGAGTGCACAGCCCGACTGCTGCTTGAACCTGAGTGGAGGAGACGGCGTGGGGAGGACAGCTTTCTTCATGTCAACTACCTGAATCTGGGAAGAGTCTCTGCTTCAGCTGACTGCACCTCTAAGACTTGCGCCAGAGCTTATACAGTGTGTGCACAGATAACGCAGGTCGATTCAGGTAAGAGATACAGTACATCATTTATTTAAGTCAAAATGAAACGTTTGTTTTATCTATTACAGTATGGAGGGAACTAATAGCGTTTTTGTTTCTCCCCCAAACACTTGGCTTAACGGGACGAGTGGGAAAATCTGATAAAAAACAAGCTTCTTTTGAAACTAATTCCACACTACACCTCACCTGTCACAGGCTGAATAAGGAGCAGGAAGCGTCACCAATCAAACATTGTGTTCCTTTGTTTAGAAGCAACTTTTGCTGCTTACACAGTGAATAAGAGTTTTGTTTGTTTTTTTCAAACTTTGCAGGGAAGCATTATTTGTGCTAGTTATACGTGTCCTGTTGTTTGTCCACAACATTTCACAGACAAGTGCAAACATCAACAACGCCAGCAGTCCACCTCCAAGTTTGTTTTTACTCTGCAGTCACGTTTGATCACACAAAGCTCTGGAATTTCCCCCCAGTATCAAAAACCCATTTTTACCACCTGCCATTCTGGGTTGTAGGAAACAAGAACGGTAGACAGAGCAGTGCATTACTACATAAAGCTCCCGTACATCAAACCAACAGATGTAAAAAAAAAAAATTGAAAAAAAGGCAGAAATGTATTTAGTCTGCCATTATCATATCTGTGTCCTCCCAAGCTCCCGAAATCAGCTAAGACATGAAGATTGACATTAAGGTTTGCCAAGATGGACATGAGTCGTCCCTTCAAGGACACGCTCAACAACTCGAATACTTCATAGCCGGTGAACTCTGACCTGTCCGTCAAAATATCCTCTTGCATTGCACAGGATGACATGACCCGTCTATGGTGAAGATGAATGGGAATGAATGGGGTGCGAAAGAACAAAGCGGCAGATCATCAAAACAACATATGGTTATTCTTTCCATTTGATTTCTTATTCTTCTGCATAGTGACTGGATAAGTTCGAAGAGAGCCACGCCCTTCATTGACGGATAACTTTATACATATTCTTGTCTTTCAAAGTCTTTTGCTTCGTTTTCTTAAAACATCTCCTTGCTCTCATATTGCTGATGGCGCCGCTCATTCCTCTGACTCAGCAGAGTCACCCCCACCCCCCCACGGTGAAAGTCACACTGTACATTTTGTGACCATTTAAGAGAGTACACATCTCTACTTTAACATCCACGGGTTTTTATCAAACACGTCTTTCCGACAAGTACTGAGGGAGGTCATTTCACTTCAGCATCTTTCAGCTAAAGCGTGAATCGGTGCGTGAGAGTGAAGCTGACGCCGAGTTCTCTTGATCGAATTTGAAATGTTTTATTTTAAAATCACTTCACCTCATTTTTAGAACAGATCCCGGATCAGGATGGATACACGTCGCCTAACAATAGAGCGATGAGAGACTGATGTATTCTACTAGACATCTGAACTGTTGTTAAGATGGCTGCTGAAAACAAGCTCCGCCCCAAACACTGGCCTATGATGCATACGTGCGTTAGCATGCTCGCTTACCTCCAACATTAGCTGTTGCAGTACACTACTATTAAAGAGGAGCAGAAGGTTGACTTCTTCAGGAAACTTAACAAATGTTGCATCACTTTACGTACATTTATTTTGAAACTCAAGTCCAAAACACTCCATAGTGGTAATACACTCAATCTTACAGTAGAGGTACTTAAGATTTTGGAAGGAACACAAGGGCAGACAGGGCAAGGATAAGTGTAAAGAGTGGACTAATGCACAGTGAAGTTTTGCTGACGCTGGGAAAAAAAACCCCAAAAAACGTGGCCGGTGGAACAAAAAAAAAACTATTTATTTGCTGACACAAAATTAATTAGCTGAATCTGGAGCAAAGCGTGTCAGTAGCCTTTTCTTTTCTGCTCTGATTATCCTCTGACCTGACTCTGACTCTCCGGCTCCCTCTCTCCTGCTCGCGCAGCTTGACATCTTTTCCAGGTAAGTTGACTTGAAGACTCGATGCAGCGGATCTCGACACGCATGAGCTGAACTTTACCTCAGTCAACCTACAGCGGGGTGCGCCTTAGGTAAAGGATGAAGTGTCGTTACATTGGAATTATTAGGGCATTCCTCGGTGATTTAAAATGCACGACAGAAAATGCCCATAAAATTGGATCTGGGGGAGAATATGAGATATTTCTATAATATTGTATTTTTCAAGATGTGGATACATCCCAAGCTACAAATAGTAATAATAATAATAATAATAACAAAAAAAATGCAGAATCATGGTAAATCATTATTTTTCTGAATGTTTTTACTGGAAGGATACCAGAAGATATCCACAACAACCGACTCAGAAATGAGCTTAAAAACATTTCAGGAAAACGTCTGTACTCCAGTGCACATGGGAAATAATAACAGAATAAACCCACTGGGGTTTTATCTGTGGCGGCTGAGTGATTAGTGACCAATGATGTGTAAAAACTCATTTGAAGCAAACATTAAATGTGTATTTGAATGTCCTCTTCCTGATCCCGCCCGGCAACGTCTAGAAAATGAGTGAAACCGCCGATCGGGGGCTTAAGGTGTTGACCCCAAAGGTCAGATCTTAGCCGAGGGCAGAAATGACGGGGGTGGGGCCAAGGGAGAGGAGGGGGGGCAGAAGACAGTGGAGGCAGAGGTGACACAAAGGAAACTGGAATGCAACGGGTTAATCTGCTAAGAATCCCTCTCCCGTGTGAACAAAGGAGGAAAAGTGGGAGGTGGGGGAACACAAAAGGTGACGAGAGGGTGAGGAGGGGGAGGGTCGTACAGAGAGAGAGGGAGAGAGAGGGGGGGTGGAGGAGGCGGCGGGAGGGGGTCCATTCCCTAACCATCTGGATCCATTGTTTCAGTAGTGGGTGGGGGGGTGAAGGATGGAGAACTGGAGGGAAGGGGGGGGGGGGGGGGAGAAAGGGGGAGAGAGGGGGAGGGGTCGGGGGACAGGGTGGGAGGGGTCACGCCCTCGGTGAGACTGGTCCACCCCGAGGCTGCGACTGAGGGCGACCCGCCACCTCTGTCCGTTACTTTTACTCAGAGCAACACCGGCGTAAACATACAGAATGTTATTTATTATTTGGATGTGTGTGTGTGTATATATATATATGTATATATATATATATATATATATATTATACATTCATATTCAAATTGTGTCTCTTCCACGAGCCTCCACAACATGAACACTCTAATGAGGCTGTTGTTTGTGCATATGACAGTAATGAATAATGTAGCATCAGGATGGACACCAGAGCCCTGTTGTGTGTGTATGCGTGCGTGTGTGTGTGTGTGTGTGTGTGTGTGTGTGTGTGTGTGTGTGTAATGTGAGAGGCACTTTAAAATGTGTATTGCACAATTGATATAAATACCAGACCAAATACAGACAATAAAGAAGAGACACTCGACTTACCACCACCATGAATGGAGGAATCCTGGGGGCTCCCCTAATGTAATGTTCTTCTCCCATCGAATCTGCAGGAGGAGAGGGAGAGGAGAGGAGGAGGAGAGGAAGATGGAGAGAGGAGGTGAAGAGAAGGAGGAGGAGGGGAGACAAAAGGAAGAGGAAGAGGAAGAAGAGGCGAGTGGGTGGAGAGGAGAGAGAAGAAGAAAGAGGAGGATGAGTAAGAGACGATATCAAAAAGAAGAGAGAGAGAGATGAAGTTCAAAGGATAGGGGAAGAGTTGTGAGGAAGAGACAAGTTGAGGGTGAGGAAGAGAGAAGAGTGGCAGTAACCAGGGAAAACGAGGAAGAGAGGGAGTGGAAAGAGAGGAAGAAGGTGGAAGATGAGTAGAGAAGGGAAGCAGGAGATTGGAGGAGAGTGGAAGAGCGACGGAGAGAAGGATAATGAAGAATCAGGGAGACCGGTGGGAGGGAGCGATAGATGAGGGGTTAATGAACAGAGAAAGGTGAGGAGAAAGAGGGAAGAGGAGAGGAGGAAGAGAAGAGAGGAGAGGAGAGGAGAGGAGAAGTCACTTGCAGCCACTGCAGAGAGGATTATGTCTGCAGGTCCTGAGGTTAAGAACATATAATCAGTCAGTCTCCAACTGTCAATGACCTCCGACATGAAGATAGGCATCTTTCTGCCTCCGTCGATCTCCATCCTCTCTTCCTCACTTTCATCTTTTTATCAACATCTATGAATCCGCCGGGAACAACTCTCCCGTTCTCTCTCTCTCTCTCTCTCTCTCTCTCTCTCTCTCTCTCGCTCTCTCGCTCTCAACACTGAAATCTATACAAACAACACAACCGCGACACAAGTGTACAGTGTCGGCTAACAGCTACGGCAGCTATTCTCTCCTGCCACCAACGGTGAGCATGATCTGGTGTAACTTTATAGAATTACCTTATGAAAAATTGATGCTACACCTTGCACTCTAATCATGTTTAGCATGTTTGCGGTGATATTGTGTGTCTGAGAGGAGCTTAGAGGCTGGGACACGGGGTTTGTGCCGGGTGGAGCCGCGGTAATGAAGGAAGCACTTTTACATGCTTACTAAGTACTTTGGGATAAAGTTGGTGGTCACAGGGCGACACATGGTCAAACACACAGGAGTGGTTCCTGAAATCAGGAGTCGAGAAATAGAACTACTTGAATGTGAACTGACTGTTTACTTTTCATCCAATACAACTGTATCCTTTACAAGTTTTAGTGGTTAGTTATGAGAAATTAAGATAGTAAGTATTGAGTGGTGGTTATGGTGACCATCATACACAAAACAAAGAATTATAGAGGTGAATTTAATGAAAAGACATGTATATATTCTCAGTTTAACCGATATAAGTAACCAAGTACACAGTTTGTTTACACTTTACAAAATCACCCCATGAGCCAGATTGGCCACTCTGGGGGGGCCGGGTCTGGCCCACAGGGCCTTATGTTCCACACCACTGTTTTAATCTAACACAACTTTTTCAAGATGGAAACGAGCATTCTATGCTTCTCACTAATTGGGCTCATTTCTTTTAGTCTTTCTAGCCACATTTTATACTCAATGCACATAAAATCATGTGAATCTGACCAGACACGGACCTTTAAAAACCTATGAAGCTGCATTTGTAATTCAGACTAATAATATTAGCAAGTGAGCAGTCAGTCAAACTCTGGCCTGGGCTCTCGGCACACGCTCCACTCTTTCCACTCGAGGCTCGGCACCTTAACACCTTAATGACGGCGTAGCCGCAAAGGACAGCATGCAGCCCATTAGAGTGGCGACTTACCTCGGACAAGAAGGTCTGTGCGGACTTCTGTGCTCCAACATGTAGCAGGTACTCGTACACATATAACGCTAACCTGAGAGGCAGAAAGAAGGAGAGATGTTAGAGATCCATTGTAATTTCGCTATTCCTCAAAATCACAGCGGAATTTTACTCCAGCTATCGAGAGACCTGAATATCACTCTCACATCTGTCAATATGATGTACAGGACATGGGTTCAAATCTCCCTAACATCCAGTATATGACAATCTTTACATGGTGATGCTTCCTGAACCATCAAAAAGTCAGAATATCATTTCATGGAATTATTTTGTTGACAAAAACCAGAATGTCTCATGTGGAGCTGCAACGACAAAGTAATTCATTCTGTTAAAGTTGATTGTCTCAATAGGGGGCAACTAATTGAATTATCAATTAGTTGAGTATAGTTTATCATACATAGTTTTTTTTACAGAGTCATGGTTTCCTGATAACGGAACAGTGTTACTAAAAAAGAAAAACAAGTTGAGAGCCTTGCAATTCTTTCCTGCATCCATTATTTAGCTTACATTTATGTTTTATGTCAGTGCTTGGGATGACACTTTTCCAAAATGACACTTTTGTTCATCAGATAAAAATGCTGGTAATTATATTTCCTTCCAATTGATTGCCGCCCTCGTTCTCATACATTCATTTCCCTTGCACAGCCCGAGCAGGTAGTTAAATCAAACACCTGTTTGAGTTGTGCTGCAGTATCGAGTACCGGAGGTTTTCTCTGTGTGGCGAAGCTGAGCAAACATCCAATAATAATTTGCATGCAAGGCATTTAAGGGGGGCATCTGTAAATTGTAGCTAAGGGGAACATGTTCCCTTCTGAAATGAGTCTCTGCATGCACCACATCTGTCACACTGCACCACCCACTGACACAGGTAACATTCCCAACCTGTGGGGAAACACTTAATGAAAACAGTGGTTAAACACTGGATGTTTTGCACAGCCGAGTCCCCCAGACCTATTTCCCCTACTTTGTATTCACACAACATTCTAATGACGCTGAAAACCTTTGGAGGCGAGATCACTCCTCACGCCGACAATTGATAATAATAGGAAACTGCTAAAGAAACAAGACGTGCTGGCAGAATTGTCAATACCGTTGCAATAAATGATCAATTCTCACCTCTGGAGAAGCTTCTAAGGATCTCCAATGACACCTGGGTAACTATAGACTTCCCTGTGATCGCAACCGACAGCCTCATCTCAACTGATCCATTCCTTATTGACACTTTTAGATGGACACTGCTCGGGTTGCAGCGCTGATTTGGTTCTGATCTCTCCAAAACTGGTAGAACCACATGTGAACACCTCTGAGATGTTATAGACTCGTCACAACTATTTGTTTTCTGGAGCCGAGAACCCTAATCCCGGAGGCTGCCCTTTTACCATTTCAGGAACTTTGTTGAAGTCCACATCTGCAGTCTTCACAGCTCGTCAGACACGACCACTGATGATGTCACTGTTTGCTTGGAATTCTCGTCTTGCTCCAACTTTTCAGAAGCCGAAACAGTTCATTTTGGATGTGAACACAAAGTGGTTTGAGACCAGAATGGAGCCTTGCTGGTGTCCAGTTCAAGTCCATTGTCCCCAAATCCCAACAGAACTTAAAACGTTCAGCTTAAATAAAGAAATTACACGTTCTGACTGACGGCTCCGCACCGCAGCATATGACAAGCTTGCCCGCTAATTCTAAAAACATGTTCAAAGCTCCCAGCACGTTTTCCCCCTCCTATTCCAAATCACTGCTATTATAACAGGCCAGCCACACTTGAAAACAGCAATCTACCAGGGTCTATTAACAGACACAAGAACCATGCTGCGGAGTGGGAAACCCCTATTGGCCCAACATTGTACTCCTAACTCCTTCACTTAGCCGTGTTTAATAGGCTGTTAATGGACCATCAATCGACCGGCCGCGTGGATATGACAGTGCCCTGTGTGCCCAGAGCAGACAGTCCTCTGACAGGCCAATAAGGTCCTAATGAGAAGGACAGTGGCTCAGTGTCATAGTCCCCATCATTAGTCAATTTACTGATCAATGAAACACAGCTTTGAGATAATCAGGCTGTTTGTTTGGAGAACACTGACGAGCTTTTATGCTCAAACTGCAAAAAGAGACCAGTGGCCGTTTCGATGCTCCGAGGCTTCATAGAAAGTTTGGAAACAAAAAGGTGATGGGTACAAACTACTATGCTGTATTAACATAGATAAGATAGGATTAAAGACTCGGGCTGCCAGTGATGAGTATATCTATGCATTTTTCTGATGATGCTGTGTCAAGAAAAAACGCCGGATGCACCTCTGGAGGACTGCACTACACCCAGTAGAGGTTCGGTTAGCGTGTGTGTGTGTGTGTGTGTGTGTGTGTGTGTGTGTGTGTGTGTGTGTGTGTGTGTGTGTGAGGGCGCACAGAGGTCAGATTCCTCTGTGAGTGTGTAAAACGCACATAGCTGAAGGACTCTACACATTAAAGATATTAAGATATTGAGGTAGAATAGTGTGTGTTTTAGGCATTATTTGGAAACAACACATTATAAATGCATGAAATGAATATTTCTTTGAAAAATAAGTGCTGCCGATTTCGTGTACCAGATTTTGACATATAGCATCAGTGTTCGATTTAAATTCCATACACTGAAACAGACAATAAATACAGAAAGGTATTAACAGACAAACGGGCGAGATGATAAAACCACTCGACTTCTAAGTGAAAACACTCGAGTGAAGTCGCTGTGTTTTAGAGTCAAGGTAGAAATGAGGTGAGGACATAAAAGCAGGAGGAGATGGTCTTTGTCTGACCCCTTCTTACTATTAATGGTATGCAAATGTTTAAAATATGCGTCGTTAGCATGCAAATTTAGTCTGTAAGAGATATGAATAGACAAATAGACAATAAACGCAGAGTGGAAGCCTGTGGTCACTACATGATCACACCTTGTCCTTCACGGGCAAAACTACAACAGGTTATAGGACATTTTAGTAACAGCTGCAGGGGGCGTGTGCCTGAGATTTAATGATCATGAGTCAAAGTAACGAAGCTCTCACTGAGTTTTACGCACAATCTCATTTCACTAAATACGGTTCGAGGCTATTTGCAAAGCACTCTACACAACATGGACATCCCCAAAAACGACCTGGCTTCACAATCATTCTTCTGACCTCCGGGAGCAGGAGGTCAGGTCCTCTGAGGGGAGACAGCTGAGTCACACCACCATTTTGTACGGCGGCCCTGAATGGACAAACTAAACCTCTATTGGATGCTACTGGGGGTGTCGAACATGCGGCCCGCAGGCTAAAACTGACCTGTCAAGCAATTACAATTTTGCAAAACAATTAAAAGAAATCTTGTGCAACAATCCAGACATGTGTTTATGTGTCTAAATGTGTAGCCTGTGGTGGTTGTGTTGAACTAGACTGTAATTGTTTACAACAGGTTGTAAATGACTGGATCAAATCGTCTGCCCAGAGAAAACATTCGAAACCTGTTTGCACACACAGCAAACCAAGTATTAGACACCTGGCTACCTCCCAAACACAATTCTCGACACTGTGTATTCCAGTATCCATTAGACGCCACAAAGGTGAAACGTTTAGCTTGAAAATGACTTGAAAAGTGTGTCATTTCAGCGTCTTGACATTTGGTTTGGGCTCAACACCCATTTCCGCGTACTTTCTGGACCTTAGCTTTTGCGAAGGTTTCCTCGAGGGATCTTCCCAGCAAGTAGTAAACGTGCGGAACTGCTGCTGGTGTCACGCAGTTCGAGAAATGAACAACTGGACTCTCAAAGCATAATTCAATTCTGAACGTCTCTTGCTAATCAATCATCCAAAGAGAATACAATGTACTTGGAAGCGATGTCATAGAAGAAGGTTGCTGAGGTTATCGCTTACATTAACACAATGCAGAGACGACAGAAACTTTTCTTGGGAGTGATCCATTTCTTTGTGTCCATGTCTCTTTCATCTATCTGAAGCCAAATTGCCGTCCCAAATCCAAATGATGGGATATGATTAATGTCGGACGAGTCTTGTTCCTCGATCGGGTCAATGGAGTCCAACGCGACGTTGGCAGTGCCCGTGTTTCACAGAGGGCACGGCCGATCCAGGGTGTGCCCCTGATGTCAGATAGTTACAGAGATAAGGAAAACAAGCACGAGCTCCCTGGAGTGTTTTACACAGGTTTGTAAATAAACGACTGTAAAATAAATCTCATCACATCGTCACGGCAACAACATGGGCAACAGCAAAGAGCCCACTCTGGCTGCATGCACTTGTATAATTCAACAGAAAGATTGGGCGTTTCAAAAATGAATGATGACTTTAAGAGGCTAAAGACTGGAGGTCAGCGAACACACACACACACACACACACACACACACACACACTCTCTTAACTAGTTTAGCCAGGGGAATCTGACCACTTTCCGAGGCTCCTGGCAATTTGTAGGTCACAAAGCTCTGTGTGACCGCTGGTGTAGAGTTTAAGTCACCTCCAATCGCAGGTCGCTCTCGAACCGGTCCACCCACACCTGAGCACTTTGCAGGTTACCTGCGCAACCCCCCCCCCCCCCCCCCCCCCCCCCCCCCCCCCCCCCCCCCCCCCCCCCCCCCCACACACACTCGTCCTGATTGGAACAGTTTTCAGTATTTCTTCGAGACTCGCGTGAGACTCGTCAACTCAAATATTGATACTGCTTGCATCTCACTGCAAGCAGGTTTATGGGCTGGCTTACATGTACACGCGTCTATGGAAGGGCTACACATTTGTCCTATGTCTGGAGATATATGGATCACACTGCAGACCACCCTCCCTTCTCCCAGAGGTTTTCAATGAAATTTTTATGTGTGTGTGTGTGTGTGTGTGTGTGTGTGTGTGTGTGCATGGGTGTTTTTGTGTGGGTTGCGAAAGGGGCTGCGTGTGCGTGCACCTGGCCTCCTGCATTATTTAAGCTCAGACGCAAGCTCATAGAGAAGGAAGGGAAGTTGGAGGAGAGGAAGAGGAGGGAGCGGGGGAGAAGAATTACTTCTGACTGGAGCATTTAGAGGTGGCACACACTCTTTTTTCGGGTGGGCAGAAGCAGTGGGTGGCACGGTGGCATCAGAGGGGCAGGAATAGGAGATATTGTCATATAAAAGCTTTAAAAATTCAAAGATGGCTACCGCATCCCTTGCGAAGAAGTTTCTAAGGTTTTTTGCAGGTCTGGTCACACCGAAGTTCTGCATCACTCCCTTTCTGATCCCTGCTTCCTTTATTCGTCCCTCCGTCTCACCCCGGGCGGTGACCTCTTGACCCCCATTCACCCGCCATCCCCTCTTCACGTCCCGAGATGGGACACGAGTGCGTTCGCTCTCTTAATCCCGCCGAGAAGTGAGAAGTCTCACCCCCGTCTCCCCGCTGAACGCACACCAGTGGCACACCTGACATCCCGCCGGAGGCTCCTGACAAAACCCCTTCTTGAAACATGGATGAGTCTACCCCGCCGTCCCTCCCTCACTTTCTGTCTCTTTCCTCTCCTCCTCTCCTCTGTCTCTCAAAATCTGACGCAAAGCCGAGAGCGGCCGATTCAGTCTGTCTCAATTATTCAGCAGCCGAGCGAGGAGGGATGGGGGTGGAGGGGGTGGGGGGGGTGGGCTTTGAGGAAGAGGGGATGGATGGAAAGTGAGAGTCGGGGAGGTGGGATGGAAACAAACGCAAAGGGGGAAAACGTGGGCAGGTGGTAGGTGTTGTTTGGGGGGTAGCGGGGGTCTTGACAGATGTGTCCCACCTCGGCTCCTCCGACTGAACTGGAGACTGAGCCACCACATCCGCTGCTGATGTGAGGAACAAAGCCCCCAGCAAACTCCTCTGTGGAGCCTCCTGTGTCCTGTCCAACCCTCAACGCGCGACTCCCACCCAACACCACGGCCGAAACCAGACAATGATGACAGAACACATTCTGCAGAAACATCCAAATCCAACAAAGTTGAATGGCAGCATGGAGAGGTCCACCACAGGATGCTTTGTTAGGGCAGCAAGGGATGGAGAGTTTGCCACGAGAACGAGGCTCTCATTTCAAAATAAAAGCACGCAAGTCTGGTGGAATAAAAACACTGCAGATTTAGGGGAGGGGGGGATTTGTAAGGATGGTGGGATTGTAATAAAAGCACTGGTGACCGTGCAGCATGGCTCTCCTCTGCGAACAACAGCCATCGAGACAGAGGCGTGCAGACAAAGGGATTGGAGGGCTACAGCTCTGGAGGCTAACGCCGCCTAAGTTTCGCAGCACCGCGCGGCTCGAAACGTGTATTTCTGTTCAAAAGACAAAACTGGCGAGGAGACCGCGGGTCGAACACCCCCCGGGGTTTTGTTCGATCAAGTCTGGGGCAAGTGGGGGAAACCTGCACGGGCCAGCAAAGTTGTGAAGGCGCAGCTCCCCCTTCCCTCCGCCCGGGCAGCGCAGGGAGACGCTACCCGCTCACGGAGCGCACAAGCCGGGGTGCTGTGCAACCAGCGCACCCGGGGAGTGGCGGAACACCGAGGCGGGGTGGTGTGTGTAGGGGGTGGGGGGGTAGGCGTCCTGGAACGTGTTACCCCCGGTGCCATTTAGCAACCGGGCTCACCACAAACAGCTGTATCCTATTAATACACACATGCTTCAGTTGGAGGCGACACAAAAAGCTAGCTACAGCCGCTCCGAAAGCATTGTTCCCCCTCGGCTTCCGGGGGGAGACCCGGGGTAAGGGAGCTAGTCCCGGAGTGGGGTGCAACATTTCTGGGGAGAGAGAGGGAGAGGGGGGGTGGGTGGCGGTTGTATTTACTTGCTGGAAACACGTGGAGTGGACGCAGCAGCAGCACCGTTTGCTGTTTGAAAGTGCTGCAAGTCAAAAGTTTAAAAGCCCCAGAGTAGTTGTTCCGGCACGCGACAGAAAACAAGAGTGAAACTGGTGCTGTGAGGCTAACCATGCTAACAAGGGGGGGGGGGGGGGGCTCACTT
>JAFBJT010007771.1:8771-20603 GCA_016785325.1 Chascanopsetta lugubris
TTCTTCCCCCCCCCCCCCCCCACAGCGCCACCTGCTGAGGTCCGACCACAATGGATTTTGTAAATGCGATTTGTGACACTAACCCCCGGCTCTTTGACCTCCACCTCCACTGTTAAGGTGTTAATGAATCTCATATGATACGAAAAGGCAAAACATGGGCATGATGCTTACATGGTTAAATGACTGGACTCTGTTCTCTGCTGCCTGGTTTCAGGATCAGTTGGATCCAGTCCCACCTGGTCTGGTCTGGTCTGGTCTGGTCTGGTCTGGTCTGGTCTGGTCTGGTCTGGTCCAGTCCAGAGAATCCAGTGTTAGGAGATGGAGCAGATGGTGCTGCTGCTGCTTTGGTTCTTCATGGCTTCCCTCCTCTTCAGCTCTCTGGTGATCCTCCTCCTGATGCCCTCCAGGTACAAGCCTCGGTCGAACTGCCCCGCCCCCAGAGGGATACTGACACACACACACACACACACAGATATCAGGGTTAGTTAGTTTGAAAGTTTTTAACAGTTGTAAAGCAACAGCAATATGCAAATGAGCCTAAAAAAGGTGTCGGCGGTGAGGTCTGTGACTCACTTGTCTCTGCCTGGTCTCAGTTTGACCTGGAAGACGCCCACGACGGGCCGATGGTCCGAGGTCTTGATGCTGCTGCAGTTGCTGTACTTCACCACTTTGATGTCGTCGGCCTGTCTGTTTCGGAACAGTATCCTGTCCTGTCGACGTAAACCCAGAGGAGTTTGACCACGCGGAGACTCAAGACTAGTGTTTGTCGACTGGTCCGGTTTTGGGACCCACCGTTACCCCCTTAATGACGAGCCGCCGCCCAAATCGAGGACGATTTTTTTTCCACCCAAAAGGCCTGCGACCCACTTTTAGGTCACGACCCACCAGTTGAGAACCACTGGTATACAGTTCTCCTCATGGCTGATTAGTGAGATTTAACGTAGCAGTGATACCGTCTCACCGTGTATGAGGGCGTCCTTTGTTTCGAAGTCGTGTCGTAGACGTCGCAGCCGATGTCGAACTTGTACGTAGGGGGGAAGTGGATCGGTGCCTCTTGAAAGCCTTTGAAGATTGAACCTGGAGAGACAACGACCATCTCAGAGTGAGAGTCAAACGATACAAGATTTTATTTTTATTTTTTTTACGTAAAACTCTGACATCAAACCATCTGGAAACGAAGCTCACCTTCCTTCAGCTCCTTGGAGAGCTGATCGTGCTCCAGCAGGGGGCCCATATCGCCCCCTGTGGTGCGGTTCAAGATGGCCTCCACATCACTGCGCTCTTTGCTGAGTCGGAAATTGAAGTCCCCGAACCAGAAGACCTGGTCGAACCTTGTGGTGACATCAGCTACGATTGGGGGGGAAAAAAATTGGCATTGTGATTAAATCTCTGGGTTCGTCTCCTCATCTTTGTACGGAGAGAAGAGGAGACGTGAAGCAGTCGTACATGGCGTGGAGCGGTAGGGGTTGGTGTCTGGAAGGCCTTTTGGAAGAGCGAGAGCCTCGATGATCTTGTTGTAATCGAGGATTCTCTCATAGACTTTGGCGTCTCCAGCTGGAGAGAGAACACAATCACAAGTCGCGTTTAAAGGGGAAACACTGAGATTCAAAGCGGCCGAGCTGAACTGGAGACTTTTTATTTCCTTTTTTTTTTTTTTTACTCACAGGTGAAATGAGACGTGATGAAGAGAAAGGAAGTCCCAAAAAAGGTGAAGGCGATTCCCACAGCCCCTTTGGTCTTGATCTGAGAGATGATCCTGGTTGTGACTGTGGCGTGTTCCACCTCTAAAGCATCACACCGAGGACTGAGGTCATGAAAATGATATTCTAACATCGTCTGACTCTAGTTTAGCTTTGTCACCAAATCTTACACACTGCACCTTTAAGTGGATAGTTTTTAAGACAGTGGATTTTATGTGAAACCATGACAACAAAGACATGAGATGATCAACCCATTACAATTGAAATACAAAACGAAATGCACCAAAGTCAATTCAAGATGATCTTATTCATCAATTATCTGAATCATAACTTCATAGAATTGTTTTTGAAAATATAAAAATGACAATTTCCAAAAGCAACATTTGACCAAAGATTCTATTTCTCCAATCTGGTCAACAATTTCACTTTCCGGTCCCAAAACAAACACAATCACAGATTCCTCAATATACAGATGAATATTTTCATAATATCAGACTGTGATCAATAATCTCTGTAGATTGCGTAGCTCCATCACTGACCTGAGCAGAACCAGATGAGGTCTCTTCTGACGAATACAGTGAGATACAGGACGCCATGTGACGCCGCGTACAACATGACGTAGTAAGGTCCCAGAGTCTCCTGAAGACGGGTCTCCCACTCCCTCCTGCACACACACACACACACACACACACAGTAAAACCCACTAAAGGTGTCACCAGCCAAACAAAAGAATCAACCACGGGGCAAACGTGACTCAAATCAAAGCCAGTGTGTCGTACCTGTCAGGACAGCCCTCCTGAACCCCGATGACATAAAAGTCTTGCGCAAATTCGGAGTCAGTTGGAAGGAGGAGATCGTCCAAGTTGACGGGAAGACCCTGATAGAAAATGGGAGAAATCCAAATCGTAACCCAGTTGAGGGGGGGGGGGTAATACTAGGTCTGTGGGCTTTCCACATACCCTCTCTCCCTGCATGTTCCACGTTGCGACGTACACTCCCACCCTCCTGTCGGGGAAGTACCGGTCCAGCTCCTCGGCCCCGAGCAACGCACCGCTCCCCAACACGCTGCCCTCCAGAAAACTCCTGGGAATACACCAACAAGGGTCAACACTTCAATTCGTAGCTAAATTGACTTTGCGCGTGTGTTCCTTCAAAAAATGGCGGCCTCCTAAAGTTAAAGAGGAAGGGCTCGTGCTCGGGCCGTGAAAACGACAACCACGCCAGTGGGTCTTATCTAACCTACATCCAGCACACTGAACCTTCCAGCGATTACAGATCAAATGTTCAATATGGGTGGAAGTGTCGACTGTGATCTCGACTTTGATATCAATAATATAAGAGTGACCGTTTGACTTTTGCCTCCAGGGGCCACTGAATGAGAGGCAGGTCTATAGAATATAGGACAGATTCCTCCTCTTCGCTCCCTCTCCTGTCAAAAAGTGTGCTGAACAAGCATCTCCTCTGATCCTGTGTTAATCCACCTTCACACTGTCACGTTCCCCTTTTCTCTTAAAGATGTGAGGACTGCGCACACACACACACACACACACACACACACTAAATTAACAGTCTGTTAGTGTCGCTTCAACCCTCAGTCTTCATGATGAACTGAGCTCCAGATGTGCTGTGTGTATCCGATATGTCCCAGCAGAATCAGGAGACAGACACTTGAAATATCTGAGTGGATATAAAACACTGTATTATGTGCATACGTCTATCAACATTCTTTTATCACTTTTATCAGTTAATTTGGGGGCGGAGCATGTGAATGTTTGTTAGTAGCAAATACATTAGGTGAATGTTCCAGATCATAGCCATTTTTACTATTTAGTAAAAAAGTTTTAGTATTTATATATTGTTAATTTTAGTATTAATTTGTTTTTAGCCGATACTTGAACACACCTGAATTTTGTTGTATGCCCTACAATAACAATAACATAAAGAATCAACCCATCCATCCATCCACCAATCTATCTGCCCATCCATTCTCTCCTCCATCCATCCAGTTTACATCCTTGTTCCCAGGCAGGCAACGAAAAAATGTACCGCTAAAATGTACAAGAACAGAAATAACAGATATTAACAAAGAAAACCAATTAAAGTACACTTCCAATATCCAAAATGCCCAATCAAAAGAGACCATACATCTCAAAGGCGTTTTGTATCCACAAAAACTCCCTGATTGCAAGAGGTTCAATCTTCCATCGTTGACTTCCATTGATTGACACAAACACATTTTGTTGGTCATCGATGTGAACTCACCCTTCCCTCTAATGAGGGATAATGAGGTCATTCTTCTGGATGATACCTTTCACTTACAGGGACAGGTGATGAGGCTTCTGACGAGCACAGGTTGAAGCCCGGCAGAGGCCACTGACACTCTACAAACAAAGTCGACGAAATGTGCCGGCCCATACAGATAATATGTTTGATATACAGAGAACAAAATAGACTGGAGCAGGTCTAAATCTGGCAACCCAACAACCAACTTTGGTCTAAAATTGGCATCTCGGGAACTCTCGGTGGAAACTGTGTTTTCCTGACACCAGGGAGAAAACAACCCCCGCACATCTGCCTGGAGCTGCCTCCACCCCCTTCATCTCCTCTATTCTACCTCCACTCTACCTGTTCCTGACGTCCTGAGGTCTGATGGGGCTGAGCACGCTGTAAGTGGACCTCAGGGAGTTGACGGAGGCGCTGTCCGACCCCATGTTCTCCAGAAGCCGGCTGTCGCTCAGGTTCCTGTGGAGTCTCTCACCCAGCTTCTCTCTGGCCAGCACGGCGTAATCCAAGCAATCCCTGTCAATCCTATTAGCACCCCTTAAAGTGGCTGACACAAAGCCCTTCTCCAGAGCGGGCAGCGGCCCGGCGGGCTGCAGCGGGGACAGGCGCGCCTTGCCGAGCGGCGCCCGCCGGTCGGTGGGGTCGCTCTGCTGGCTGTGAGGCCTCCGCTCGTACTCAGACAGGCTGCCGCCGCGCTCCCGAAACACCGGGGACCCCCTTGTGGCGGCAGAGAGGGGCCTCGCCCCGACAGCCGAGGCGCCACCCGCGACAAACCCATCCGGGGCGGGAGCCGCCTTCTCGTCTTTGAGCGAGTCGGTGGAGGAGCCGGTCTCGGTCGGGTCGCTCAGGCTCTCCTGGCTGTTCCTCAGCCTCCTGCTTCTCGCCGCCTCGTCGGCCGAGCCACCGGCCTTGGATTTGGGCAGTCGCGGGAGTAAAGGCGGTCGAGGCTGGTATGGCATGAGCGCTCCCTCTCTGCCTCTGGCACTGAGCGTGAGGGCGGTGTCATTGCGCTCCTTGCTGGGTTTGACACCTCCTAAGGGGGTCTTGAGTGACCTGCTGTCGCTGACAACTGCTTCTCTTTGGTCGGGGGCTTCACAGCGCCGGTGGAGGCTGCTGTCCTCGCCATTCTCAGTCATCCTCTCGTCATGTCTGAGACCTGCCGAGAGCCGGTGGAGGAAAGACTCTCATCGCTGGGGGTGACGCACACCTGAGGAGACGGAGGCGGAGAATAGGAAGAATTCAGCCAATTTATACATTGTTATAACTTTGATTGAACTGTTCATTTCGAGAGTTGAATCGCTAACTTATTCTATTGTAATCAGTACGTTTCGATTGAGACTCAAGCCCAAATACTGTTATTGTTAAATGTTTACAACACCAATTCACATTTAGAGGAAGTTTATAAAAGTTGAAAAAAGGAGAGACGCTCATGTAAAAAAGAAAAATAGAAAAATAAGGAGATGTTACAAGTGAATCATCGACTAAAATTAAGAATAGTATCGATCACTGTAGAATGAGCTCCTAATGTTTACATGAGGAGCAGCTCCTCTTTGTGGCGGCGGCCATGTTGCACCACCATGTTCTCAACAGTGGCCCACAATGAACAAACTAAACAACTTTTGAGATTTAATAAAGGTTTACTGAAGGTTACCATGGGTTGCACATCATTGGAAGAGATGAAAGAGGCAAAGTGACGTTACTAGATGTCAAATAGTCCAGTTTCAGGTAAGTAAACGCTTTTCTATCCATTGGTTGAGCGAGTAGTAATTATTTTTGCTTTGTTTTTCATTGTGTTCGAATGACAGAATATCAATCAAACTACTTAGCTTGTCATTCATGACATATATGACTTGTACAAACCTGTTCATGTTTTTTTTCTGACAGTGTTAAAGTTGTTGACGTTGTTATAAACGACCTGCAGCGCCAGTAACCGACACTGCTGAGAGTTCTAACTTGTTCAGTAGCACGAGCAGAACAATAGCATCGGCAGCTAATTACATGCTAACGTTAGCAAAGAGGCTACCAACTGCGCGGCAACACGGGAATTCAGTGGTTTAAGCCAACTTTGCTAGCGTCCACACGAGTCGTATCTATACATGCGGTTGTAACATCGTTTAATCGACGTTAATGTATCGAGCTGCAACTTCCAAAACCCACTGTTAGCAACGCCATTGAGTGTTAGCAGCGGACAAGCTAGCTGGGCTAACCTTTAAATCTGCCTCACACACAGTTGTGTTGGTTGTAAAACGTAGTGTTGACGTGTCCGTGTTGTGTTGTTCTAAACACACAGGAGTGTAGTTACCTCTGTGTTACAGCTGAGTGGTCTCCGAGAGGCTAATTTCAACAAGTAGCTCCCCAACTTCCTTAGCAACGTTTGACAACACAGATTTAGTTGCCAAGAGGAGACAGTGACACAGCTGAGTGTACGTGAGGCGTCACAGCGCCACTCTATGCCGAGAGGAGGAACTGCACCTGACACAAGTGAATGGAATTGAATGGAACCACAGCTGTGATGCCTCAACAATCACATTGGCACAGTGGAGTGTTCACTTAACTAGAGGGTTGGTGGTTTGATCTAACTGTAATTTCACATGATTACACATCCATAAAAAACACCAGGAGAACGATTGAACATGGAGATAATTTCTCCTAAATGTTTCGCACTGAACCGATGACAGTAAAAAATGATGCTGATGGGAATTACGTTGTTATTCTTATTGTTCTCATTTTTATTCTTATTCTTAAGGATGATTCGAAATAGATGTTTTATTAACCCCTTTAATTATTCACATTTCAATTTTACTGTCATGGCTTATTTATTTTCCCTTAGATTAAATTCGATACAATATGAAATTATATTTGAGATAGTATAGTGTATTATATATGATATATTATGGCATTATCTTGTTTTTTTGCTTGATAACCACTAGAACAATAATAATAATAATGTAACCAAAGCCTTTTGATTGTTGTCACTGTGTTTATTGCTGTATCAATTTTCACATGTCTGCCATTTATGACATCATACTTTTACCATGTTTATCTTTAAAGGCTCTATTCTGACTGTGCTTTTCCATTAAGATCCATTTGTTTGAAGAAAACTGAGCAAACACAAAACTTTGACAAAAAGAAAATGTTGCTGCTGACAAAACAACCCGTACGTGACAAAGAAAGAACAGCGTTAAGGTGACACCTACGATTGTTAACCCCACCACCACACCCCCGCCTCCCCTCCCGGCCCCCCCCTCCCCACTCCCCCCACCCCTCTCGGTGACCCCCCGCGCGTTGTGCGAGAAATGACCCCTGGAAATGTGCACAATCCCCCCATATTCTGTGCATTTCTATGGCGCCGTTGCTGGCTCAGGGGGTTTGGACAAAAGGGCCAGTCTGCGGCACAGGTATAAAAGCAAAGGGTTAAACCAGGCATGGTACACTTTGGTGCAAGAGCACAGCAGCAGCAGCAGCAGCAGCATCAGCAGCAGCAGCACAGACTCACTGACCGACAACATGACCTCCGGTGGAATGAACATGATGGGCAGGGTGAGTCCAGCTTCTTTAATTCTCAAAAGTTGCCGAACATGACCTTTAATTCTAGATGTAATCGACTTATAACAATTGTAATCACAGTATTTTGTCTTGTGTTCTGCTAGAGTGTGTTTAGCTGCTTGTTTTGGTTTTCAACTGTTACTGTATTTTGCCATCGCAAATAGCATAGTTAGCATCTAGCAGGTCAACACACGGGGAAATGTAATTACATCGTAATGAGGTAAAAGACACTAAAGCAAGTGTGTCCAAACTTTTTTCACTGGGGGCCACTTACAAAGAAAGTAGTCATAATGTGGTGGCTCCACCTAGTGATAAAACAAAAAAAGAACAATCAAGTCAAATTTTATGTGGGCCACATTCCATTATTTTATTTATTCTTTTTTTTTTCTTCGAATTTCTTGTAGGCTCATTAAAAATGGTTCTCTGGGCCTCTAGTTTGGACTCCCCTACTCTAAAGGTTTACAACTTTTCTCTGAGCGAGTAACTGTTTGCATCACCCTTTTTCATTATGAGGCAAAATATTGAGTTTATGTTGCGACAGCGAGGCGAAAAATACAGAACACAAAAAGGTTGGGGACACAACTTTGGACAAGCTGTCCCCAATTAGCTGGTCCTCAGTCTGAACGCCGTCTCCATAGATGGTATATGACAGCACACACACACACACGCACACACACACACACACACACACACACTTAGCGCGGTGGAGAAAGACAGAGAGCACATAAGTGGATATTCTGGCAGCGGGAGAAGTCGGAGCGCGGCGGGCAGAAGTGTTTAAGAAGCCCATTACGAGGCGGCCATTACAGCTCGGCGGCTTCACATTTTTCAGATCTACACCCCCCCAACCCCCCCCCCACCCCCACACACACACACACCTTCCATCAAGCCTTTACGCGCACCATGCTTCCACCGTCAAAATGGCAGCGCTGGATAAATGTTTATCCTCTCGGGCTGCACTCGTCTCCGGGTCGACTCGGCCCGGACCGACAGCTTGACCACATCTTCTAAAGCCTGTGGTTCCACCGCACCCGGCCCCCTCGTGTCTCTGTGACGGGAAAGTAAACCCAGGGCTGTAAACCCGGCCCGCGCAGCCGCCGGTTGCGCGTAAACACGTACGTGTACAATAGCAAACAAGTACGACCCAACTGAGGATTGTTGTGTTTTGCGAAATGGCCTCGATGCTACTTTTTTTTTTTTTAAAGGGGTCATTTTATAGTTTTCATGTGGTTCTTTATATCAACAGCAGGTGGTGATAGTGTGCCTCCAATCACACGAGCTCACTTTTCTATATTTTTCAACATAAAACTGGTACATTTCCGTAAGTACCTGATCTGAGCGGCAAATATCGTCCATGTTAGCAATGTGTCAGACACCAGGGGGCAGCAGTGAGTTTGTTTACGCAAAATGTTCCTATGGGTCAATAAAGTGTCCTTAACTAAACACGGAGCCATGTTTGTGTTGAAGATAAGAGAAATGTGTCCATCCAGTCAACAGGAAATGCAACACAAGGCTTTTATTTTGAAGGTTGTTATTGTTCCAGGTATAATTGCTTTGTTTCCTTTGATAAAATCACATATTTAAACGCTAATTTTAACTACTGTGATACTCAAATATGAAGCCACATAACTTCCTGTCCTGTTCAAAATAAAATCCCTCATTGATTAAGTCAACAACAATCACAACACATAGGTTTTATTTTGAAAAGGGCACAGGAAGCGATGTAAATATCAATGATGGTGATACAGTTTGCACGGCCGAGAAGCGACTTGGCCACGGCTGGTAGCAGATAAAGCGCCGTAGTGGCTCACAACTCACTCTAGTGGTGGAAAAGGGGTAATACAGATTCTGGTACTGTGGTGAAATCTCCGTAAAGCGATATTCATTGTTGTCCTTAGTGTAATGTGACGACTGTAGATGATATTCTGCGGTCACTGTTGAATATTGAATGTTAAAAAAACATAAATAAAACAACGTAATGCCTCTTAAAGGTCCGTGTCTTGTTTACAAAGCCCCCGTCATTCTGGTCCTGATCCGCTGTCTGAAACCAGGAGTCGCTCCTCTCAATGTGCAGACTCATTTTCTAAACACACTAATGATATTCTCCGGTCATTTCTAAATATTTAAGAGTGAAATCAAAACCGACATAAAGCTCCTTTAACCATCTCATCATCCGCCGCTTAAATCACAAGGTCTCTAATTTTACCTCTGGGATTTATCGTAAACATCCCTCACTGAGTCCGTCCTCCCCGAAGCCACAGAAGCTCCAGGCAGCGCAGAGTTGACCCGGTTGCTATGGATGACATCATGTCTCCGACATGACGTGATGTCCACACCGATCCGTGATTGTGAAATCTCTCTGTAATGCTGCTAATCTCCATACGTCCGCGATGCACTGATTTATCTAAACCCCGGCAGGTCTGATGGAATATGGAAATGTTGAGTCGGAGTCTCTCTGTGAATAAACGGACAGAGCAGGAAGAGGCTGCCACTCATCCAGGCCTAGCTCCTCCCACTTCCTGGTTCATCCTAAAACGGGCAAAGAGGCGGAGCACAGGTAGAGCAGGGGGTGGGGCCCATGGTGCCGTCACGCAGAAGGTCGCCCCAGGTGTCACTGAAGAGGCCACGCCCTCTTAGGCGTCACTGAAGAGGCCACGCCCCTTAGCTATGCACAATGTCGAACCTCGATAGAATGACATTAAGCCTTTAAATGACTCTAGAAGTCCGATCTTTGCTTTAAACATTAAAAAAACTTTTTCCACCCTCAAATTAAAACCCAGTGTTGACAAAGACTCAAGACAGGAAATTTAAACAATCAACCTTTAATCTCCTCAAAGCTCCTGAACCACAACTCATTGATCCGAGATTGTTTAGTCGGTGAAATATTGACTCGTCAGGTTTCATCCAATCGGTGGCCAAACTCCGTCTGAACGCTCCTATTTGTTTATTTTCCCTCCAGATGAAACGAGTCGATTCTATTTATAGCCTCGCTTTTTCCCAGTAATCCAGTGGAGCCCATTGAAGCATCATTTCCTTACCTTCAGTCCTCTGATTGGACTCATCGAGGAGCCGATTGGATCTGAAGAGGTCGTTATTCGTAGACGGTCATGTGACTTTGTGAATAATTACGTAACTGGATGTTTTTCCTCTGAGGGTTAGAAATAGTTGTTGTCATGGTTTGTTTTGAAATTCTTTCTTTTTTTTTAAGATCTCCAACAAAGGGGCGGAGCACAGGTAGAGCTGGGGGTGGGGCCATGGTGCCGTCACAGCCTCCACAGAACATGTCAGGTCGGTCCAGGTGTCACTCAAGAGGCCGCGCCCCTTAATTACGCACAATTTCAAACGTCGATAGAATAGAAATAAGTGAGTTAGAATTTTTTTTAACGAGGCCAAACGCGCTTTTACGTCACTGTTAATGTTATTGTTTAATTTGATGGTGACTGGACCATATTAAAGGTGCAGTGTGCGCGATTTAGTTACGCCTAGTGGTGAAGTGGCATATTGCAGCTGAATACACCTCACTCTTCCCTTTCAAGCACGACGGAGAACCTATGGCATGTCGTCAAAAAAACTCAAAGGCAGTTTAGCTTGTCCACTCTGGGCTACTGTAGAAACATGGTGATCCAACATGGCCGCCACCATAAAGAGGACCTGCTGGCTCACTCTAACATCAATTCACACATCCAGATAATTATATACTCATAAAAAAACATCATTATTTATTTCATCTTCTATTATTGTCAATACAAAAAACATGTCATTCCAGCTTAAATGTACGTACTGGACCTTTAATCCCGCACTGTTGACGCCACACTTGCACATGGCTGCTGACATGACGGCTGCGTGTGTGTTCGTATACTTCATCCCGGTGTCTGTTGATGGTAAATGCAGCGAGCTCAGAGTTGTGGCCTCCAGCTGTGGATGTTTACAGAGAGTCTGATTAGGCTCCGCCTCCTCTGACATTGCTGGAAGCTGCAGGCAGAAGATGATCGATGGAGGACCGAGCCTCCGCCGGGTTTGTTTGTTCGGGCGCAGATAAGAGCGACGCCACACGGACAAACGGCAACGCGTGATGAAGAGAAGCACAGCGGGAAAGTCACAGACACACAAAATGTCCGTTTGATTCATGCTCAAAGGTCAAAGGTCACACAGGTGTTATTACCTACACTGGTACAGTGAGGAATACTGTGAGTACTGCAGTCTGTGAAGTACTTATACATGCTGTTCATCCATCCATCACCCTGAAACTCCATCCATCCATCCATCCATCCATCCATCCACTCATCCATCCATCCATCCATCA
>JAFBJT010007771.1:31126-40262 GCA_016785325.1 Chascanopsetta lugubris
AATGATAATAATGATGATTATTGTTGTTATTATATGTTTTTTAATTATTTCAGTGGCGGAAGTGATTCAGTGTAGCAGCATCACCAGTAGCATATGTGTGTGTGTGTGTGTGTGTGTGTGTGTGTGTGTGTGTGTGTGTGTGTGTGTGTGTGTGTGTGTGTGTGTGTGTGTGTGTGTGTGTGTGTGTACTTGTATTTCTATCTTTGTGAGGACCGTGTTTGACCTCAGAGGACATGTTTGAACACATGGGGACATTTGACCGGTTCCCGTGTATTTAATAGATTATTTCAGGGTTCAGACTTGGAGCAGGAGTTCAGGTAAAGGTTCAGAGGATCGTTGGGATTAGGATGAGGATTAGGATTAGGGACTGGGCTGCGTGTTTTGATTCATAGATATATATTTACTTCAGTGACAAAAGAAGGCACTGGTGGGATTCGAACCCAGAATCTCCTGTCTCGTGTATTTACAGGTGTTTATTTATTTATCAGGACCACTTTGACCATACACCCGGGTGTATCTCAGAGCAGGCGCCTCGAAATTGCACGAGGTCATAGGTTCAACTCCTGACTTGCACCATGCACCCTCAGATGTACTGATGTGGCTGGTCCCCACAATGTACATATAAATGTATGTGTGTGTATATGTATGTACATATATTTATTTATTTTAATTATATTTTATAATATATAAAAAAAATAGATGTACAGGTGAATTTCTATTTTCATGCATTCATTCATTTTTTTTTTTAGGTCTAACAAAGAAAAGTATTTATGACACACGAGTGTGTGTGTGTGTGAGTGTGTGTGTGCTGTACAGTGGAGGTCCTGTAGAGAGCAGTAGATAGTTTGAAGTCCTGTTGTACTGTACATGAGAACAGAGGGAGGAGGAGGAGGAGCGACCGTGTAGTATTTCTTTTTTGCTCCTTTTCCCCCCTCGTCGTTGCAGCCCATACAAACGCCTGTGGACACGGCAGCGAAACGGGGACAAACAAACTGCACATCTTCGCAGGGACGGAGAGGACGGAGGAGCCGAGCCCAGCCGAGCCCAGCCGAGTCCGGCCGAGTCGAACCGAGCGGAGCCGAGCAGCAGCAGCAGCAGCAGCAGCAGCAGCAGCAGCACGGGGAGGAGGCGGCGGAGGAGGCGGCGGAGGAGGGAGCGAGCTTTTGTCGCTGCAGCTCGGCGGAGAACCGGGCTCCGAGGAGGAGGAGGAGGAGGAGACGCGGAGGAGCCGACACCACCACCACCACCACCACCACCACCACCACCACCTACACCCGCCACACCACCGCCGACACACCGGGCAGGAACCGGCGGAGCCCGCGCTGACCCTCTCCCCGCTTCATGCCCTCAAACCCCCCGGAGCTCCGGACCGCGTGTGAGGGGAGGGTGTGGGTGGGGAAACCCGACGGTGAGTGCCGCTCCGGCAGCGTGGTCGCCCCGCTCCGCCTCGGTGTGCATGCGGTGGTTTGGCCGGGGCTAGCCGCCTGTAGCCCGGGCTGCCTGCTGACAGGAGCCCGCGGTGCTCAGTCAACAACAGCCGGAGCCCCGGGGCTCGATGCAGCCGAGCCTCCGGCCGCCTGTGTGTGTGTGTGTGTGTGTGTGTGTGTGTGGGTGTGTGTGCCCGCGCTCTAACAGCCGGATGTCGGTGTGCAGCAGCAGTAATGGAGGCTTTCCCCCCTCTGCTGCTCCTCTCTGGTTTATTTGCTGGATTGCTGCTGCTGCTGCTGCTGCTGCTGCTGCACACAGGCCCACAACTTGGATGTCCGCCTGCTGCTGCTGCTTCTGCTGCTGCTGCTGCTGCTGCTGCACTCTGGCGCGAGCATGGTCCACGTGCATGCGCCTCGCGCACGTGCACACTTGAACTTGATAGATAATCAATACTGATCATTAGGCCTAATGCCTCTGCGATGCTCCTTCAGGGAGCTGTTGCCACTTATTTGACCTTAATTTACTTTTCCTGTACTTCCAGTACTACAATGCAAATACTACTACTACTACTACTACTACTACTGCTACTACTGCTACTACTGCTACTGCTACCGTTACATTCAGGGGAATCGAATTGAAGTCGCACTTGATTTGCAGCCAGGTTCTGGGTTCAATCCCTCTCTTCCCTTGTTGTTGTTGCTGCGCGTGCTGAAGTGTCCTTGGGCCAGAAGCAGCAGCAGCAGCAGCAGCAGCAGCAGCAGCACATGCGTGCAGACGGTGGATGTTTACGCGCAGGGCTGCCGTCGCACTTTAGCAAGAATCACAACATGTGTTACTGCACAAAGTCCTTGCGAAGGAAAGTACAGGAAGTCCACAGGCGCAAAGGGCCGTTTGTTGTTCTGCGTTTTCCGCGGCGCCGCGTCGCTGCCCGGCTCTTTGTGGGAGCACAATCCATTCCTCGTGTTTGTACTCTCCGTTGTTTGAAGCGAAGGTTGACGGTTCTATCCCTCTCTGCCCCCACGCTGCACGCCGGAGTGTCCTTGGGCAAAATAGCCAACCCGCCCCCCGCCACACAGCGGAGCATGTGAATGGGCGAATGCTAAAAACGACTCCCCGGTCCTGTAAGTGGGCACCAAGGCTGCACTGTACAAAACAAACAAAAACAAACAAACAAACATTTGGTGGCGCGCTGCCGCCGCCGCCGCCAGCTCGTCCTGTCCTGCGGCGTCAGAAGTACGTGATGGAAGCACAGATGTATAAATATGTACAGTATGTGCATTCTGCAGTAACGGCACATTCTGAGAATTCCTCGGCCTTAAAGCAGCGCGAGCTCATGTGGGTCACGGACGTCCACATACCTCGTGTGCGCCAGTAATGGAGTATTCTCCGTGCACGCAGGCTCCTGTGATGTGCCCAGACGGGCTCTTCTGGTCCAATTACTTGTTGTTGTTTTTTTTACTGCGTATGACTGACCACAGATGCTGCTCGCCGCCGCCGCCGCCGCTCGCCACCGACGCCGCTGCAGAAAAAGTGCCGATATCGGCGCTGAAGCTGCAGGCCGGGTGTTAGATTACCCCACGAGGTCGTGGCGGAGCAGAAATGTCAAATGTTGCCAAGAAACGGGGAAAATAGCCCCGGCAGGAGGGGGAAGGGGTGGGTGGGGGGGGTGGTGGTAATGAGGGGGGTATGGGGGGCCCCCCCCCCCGGTCCTGAGTGAGTGCTGAGAGGCAGCGCTGACACTTTATCATTCACTCAGACCTCCTGAAGATCCCCGGGGAAAATAATCTCGGTGCATAATTGAGCCCAGCAGATCATGAATATAATAACGCTGGCGGTTTGCTCGTTGGGTGCATGTGCAGCTGTTGTGTGTGTGTGTGTGTGTGTGTGTGTGTGTGTGTGTGTGTGTGTGTGAAAGCCTCCATCACCACATTACTCTGCTGTAATAATGAAATCACTCACTGAGGCCACTCGGCTCCGCAGCCTTTTCAGTTCAGGGTCTTCATTTTTTATTTGTGTTTTTTTTCCTCCATCTTTGCGTCTGGCGGGTTTTCACACTCGAATCCTCGGCCGCCTCTGATGCAGAGTGACAGTCTGAAAGCTGTTTGCTTTTACAGTGCGACCCATCACGACGGCAACAGGAGAATTCCCTCTGGCACAGTGAAGCTTCTGCCGTCAACCCGGCAACTGGTGGAACTTCTCGGACTCTGACACGTCCAAATAATTATCCTCGTCCCGGTCGTCTTTGTTGGAGTTAGCCGCCGACGTTGCGTGGCTACGTTTGCAAATATCGGAGAAGAGGAAACATCCGCCACAATAGCTACGTTTAGGTGGACGCAAGTCATTTGAATAAAAGCCCCCAAAACACTTAGGAATTGGAATCGTGGCGAAGTAGGTTCACATATAGTTGGAATATGACTTGACTCTGGGCGAATGCGCAGTAATTATTCACATAATAACGAGTAAGTTAAGTAACTAAAGGAGAAAAGTGCAGTTTCAAGTTCTTTATTTGTTTTATGTGAGTGAACCTGAAGAACCTGTAAACTTAGTGCGAGTGCAAATTAGAATAAAAAATGTATTCGAACAAAATTTAATACAAATGTTAATGTGATACAAAAAATTATAAATAAATGTATAATGTAAACAGGTCAACAGGAAGTTAATTCAGCTCATTTGTAAACAAATTTAATTTGATTCCAAATGAGACATGATGTGCCTCCACCATAGTTGATGTAAACATGGCGGTTCCCGTTACCTTTGTCAAATCCAAAGTTACCGTTAATAATACAAACTGCCACCAGAATCTTTTCAGAATAAGGGTCAAGTCTGCGGAACATGACTTTTATTTTGAGGATTTTGTGCGTACTCCACTTCCTGCTCGACAAAGACACACAATAACAATAGTTTGTCGTCGCTAAAATTTGAGCGAATTTTGCGTTTTGATCAAATCAGCTCCTGTTATCTCATAATAGATTCTTCCGACGAAGCACTTGAGGCATATATTTACACGTTGTAATCAGATTACTTTATCGCGCGCTTACGTAAACACGCCATTTAAACTCGACCACATTTGCGCATGTGAATGTAGCACGCGTGTGAAACCCACACGTTCCGAGTTCTGTGTTTGTTTTACCTTCGGGGTTCAGATGTGATCAGATTTATATTCTCAAATCTCACCTCGGAGGGCGCAGAGGTGTGGCGCTCATTTGCATAATAAACCTAACTGTCGCCATTATGCAAATGTACTGTACGCGCAGCTGAGACGAATGGTTGGAAAAAAAGAGTGTTGGGTATCACCCCTGATGCCCACCTCACCTTTCATTAATCATTATCCATCAGTTTAAATTGCTGTGTTCTCTCGCCGAGTTGATTATTAACTCGGGTCCAATTCGCCATTCATGTATGAAGGGGTAGGGGTGGGGGGGTGGGGGGGGTGTGTGTGTGGGGAGGAGGGGGGGGGGGGGTGTGTGTGTGGGGGGGGGGGGGGGGAGTGGCTGAGACCTCCCTCCTCGTGTAAATCCTGCTGACTCGTCATTTATTTTCCTTTTGATTGTAAATAACCAAGGAAAGCAAATAGGAAATATATGAGCTTGTGTGAGGAGGATGTGCATGAGATCACCGTGTAGCCCCGCATGACCTGCTTCTTCTTCTCCTTCTCCTTCTTCTTCTTCTTCCCTTCCTCCCCCCCCCCCCCCCCCCCCCCCCCTCTTCTGATTGAACTTCATCCCCTCCCCCTCCCTCCTTCTGTTGGGGCTCCTTCAGGGGGCCAGAGGTGACCTTCCTTCTTCAGTCTCTCGCCGGGGCGAGCGGGGCCCCAGCGGGCCTCTCTCTTTTTTGTGACCCTGTTTCTGTCTGTCTCCTCTTTCTTCCTGGCCCTCCTTACTTTGGCCCCTTCGCTCCCTCGCTCCCTCGCTCACCCCCCCCCACCCCCCCAACCCCGCGGCGAGGCAGCCTCGCTGAATGCTTGGAAACACGGTGTTTCTACTTATATAACCTCGGCGCTGCAGCTGATGTCCTGCTCTGTGTCGGCGGTATAATGATGTCAGGGCTGTCTCGCGAAGGCGGAGGCCACGCTGAGTGAGGCCAATATGTCAAGAGCTATTCCTGAAGCCGGCGAGGCAGCGAGGTGAGCCCCCGCGTTCGCCCGCTGTTACTCCCCTTCCTTTTTAGAATCGGACAAAGGAAACGCTCTCCGTTACATTTGCTGGTTTTATCGCGGAGGGGCGGCGTTGACGCGCGGCGCCGCCGCAGCACAACATCCTTGACATTGTAGGCGACGACCCGAGGAAACGGCGACTCCGTTTGTTGACGTGAATACCTTCGGACTTTGCGGCGGCCGTAACGTCCTTGTGTGACTTTGAGGGGGAGGTCAGTGAAGGAGGTGTTTGGTATTCGTGGCACATCGCGCTACAACAGTGGAGACATGCGTGTTCTGTGTCCTGCACGGGCGGAACCCGGGTTCTACGTCTATTACAGAGTGTTTTTACTGTCACAGACGCATCTAGTCTTTTTGGTGCCCTTGGCCAGGGGGGGCTCCAGGCCTCCCTCCCCCCTCCCCGGGGGGCCGCAAGACACAGAGGAGTGGTCATGAGAGGAATTGTTAGAATCCTCTTGATGTGCAGTAACGGAACTAGACTTTTATGGAAGGTTTGCCCAGAGGGAAGGGAAGGCCTCTGTCAATATGAACCACTACCTGAGATGCGAACCGATAACCTGTCCCCCTCCCTGCATTGTGTGTGTGTGTGTGTGTGTGGGGGGGGGCTCATGAGCGGGTCAATCAAATAATGAGAAACAACAAAGGCCTGTTGTTTATTTTTTCAGTATTTTCCACTTTATTTCCAACTTCTTCAATTTTGTTTCGCCGACGCTAAAGCAACATGTACATGAGGGAGGATGTAGAGGCCGGGAGTTGAACCCGTGACCTTCTATTTTCAAACCTGTTTATTTCTTATTTTCGTGACGGAGCACAACAAATAATTACTATTATATCTTGTATTTTTGAAATGATTTTCCTCCGTTGAATTGTTTTGTTTTCGAGGGCTTGCAGCACCGCCCTCTCCAGCAGGTGGCGCCCCTGGCGACCACCGACTCGCCCGACGCCAAGAGCCAATACACCTACACGCAAACATAAAGCTTCCGTTGTGTCTGTGGACAGACAGAGGGCATGTTGGGTAGGCGGATATGTCAGCAGCTATTCTTGAGCTGAGGACGCCGCTAACGACGTCACGCCGTAAACGCGCTCCCGCGGTCACGTACTGTGCAGTCGCAAAGAGCGTCCTGGCCGTCATGGCCGCCAGTGACCCGAGGAAACTGCATCACATGCGTCGGTCCGAGTCTCTGTGTCACGGCAGCGAGGACTCGATGTTCTCACGTGACTTCGGAGGGTAACTGGAGGTCGGCGCGGAGAGGCCCATTTACTCGCTGTCGCAGATTAGCCGAGGTTAGCGTCATGTCTGACTTGTGTAATGTCGACGCCCCCCCCCCACCCTCCCCCCCTACTGATGACAACAATGGAGGGGACATGCGTGTTATCCCCCCCCCCCCCCTCGCCTTTACTTTCTGTTTGACCTCAGCTGACTGTTGCTCATCCTCTGGGCCCCCAAGGCGCTTTACCATGTTGTCTGTGTTTTCGTCTATGACTAATTAGATTATAGCACCCATATGCTATAGACTTGTAGGTTGGTTCATGGGATCCGTTCAACCAGGGCGGGCGGGCGAGCGCAGCCAACCACGAAATGTCATCACATCATCACGGGTTCGTGCTCCAGAACTGGGCTAATGGATTGTTTTAACCCAACATACTGTATTTAGACGCATTATGTCAACAAAGCCGTGTTTATCAAAGGGCCCTTTCATGCTAACGTCTGCGATCGGCGAGCAAACACGTCGCGTCTTTCACGCATGACGAGATCGTTCCGATGGCAACATCAGGCGGCTTTGTGCGTACGCGGCCATACATCACGGTGCCAGTGTCCAAGCACGCATGAAATCACCTGCTGATTTGCATGATCCATGCGCGGCACTCGTGCACGTCTCACAGAGCCGCTCTTGTTCCGGCAGATTGACTCGAAACGCGACACACAACCACCCGACGCGGCGCCGGTGCCGCCGCCGCGACCCCCCGGCGCTCCGCGACGCACTTTACAAACCTATTGCCGGGACGCGAGCGCCGCGTCCGGCCCGTACGAGCTTAGCGTCGGATGTATGCGCCCCGGTCTTGGACCCTGAGTCAGCAGGAATGTCCCAACGGAGGGAAATAAAGAAACAGCGCTTCGTAGAACAATAGAGCTCAGATAAGGACATTTATGAAAAGTCTCCATCCCATAATGAAACTGGGTCACTAGGCTGGACTCACACATGAGCTGAAATCAATGTTTGCTATGATGTTTTCCGCTTCACGGCCGAGTACGTGCATTTAGATGTTGATGTAAACATGTAATCGTCCCCAAAAAATAGGAAAAACACATGGACCCGGAAATGTTTGACATTATTTGATGACTCAGCAAAATTTACCAAATGAAAGAAAACAAAGAAATGACAAGAAGATTTTTACACTTTTTGAAAATTGCGAAACTAAGTTTTTCTACGTCATTTAGCAGATACTTCGATCCAAAGTGACATGTATCTAAAGGTGTATGAAAAGGCTGGGAGTTGAACCTATGACCTTGTACATTCAACCCTAGCTTGCTGGCTAATGGGGCTCGGACTTGGGCTGAAAGCGCACGCTCTTCCACTGAGCCACTGTACATCCACCCTTAATTATCCCGACAGTTTAAATGAGCTTTTTTACTGTGTATGATGAAGGTGGAGGCTGGGAGTTGAACCTGTGACCTCATGCATTCAAAGCGCATGCTAATTTTTTATGTAAACACAAGTGTTAAGAGAACAACCTTTCAAAAGATGAAAGACACTCTGCATCTAAGCAGTTTAAAGGAGGAAAAGCAGAAGCATATGTTTCCCTTTAAAACCCATAACCTTCTGGATGTTTGACATTTTTGTCAGAGAAAGTAGATATTTGGGCAAAGAATGAAACTGGGTTAAAGGTTCAAATCCTCCCGAGAGTTGACAATCAGTGTAGGTTATAAATGTACGTGGAAACCGAAACGGGAAAACATTCCCGAGACTAAATGGGACTCGACCTCATGGGGGGAAAAAACATAGAACACATCCAGAATGTGTCTGAATCATCTCGCTCGTGCCTCTGATCCTCTGCAGGCGCCTGAGCCATCGCGCGAAATCCATCGAGCTAAAGTTATCGGCCTCCTCGGATGTGGGCGGGGCCAAAGTGACCTGGCTCCTCCCCCTCCGCCATGGGGCTGTGATGTCTGGCAGGCGGAGAGATGACGGACAGCGTCCTCAGAACTTTAGCAGCTCCGTGTTGCGTTCAGGCGCTCGCGCTGCTGATAAGCACGCCGCCATGGCGACCACCATGACAAGAGATTATCAGCGTGTCCTCTGCCACTGGTCCTCACACACACACACACACACACACGCATACACCAAGTGTGTGTGTGGGGGGGGGTCCTGCTGTCTTCAAGATACTGGAAGCCCCCCCCCCCCCCCCCCCATACACACACATACACACACACTCACACGTGACATCAGATGTCAGGCAGCCGTTTCCAAGTTTGTGGTTTTCCCTCCTTTCCCTCCTTTCCCCCCGCTGTTGTGTTTATTAGCCCCGCCCCCTCCCGCCCTCCCGCCCTAATCC
>JAFBJT010007810.1:8296-18389 GCA_016785325.1 Chascanopsetta lugubris
TGTATAAGAGACAGGTATGCATGTGTGTGTGTGTGTGTGTGTGTGTGAGGTCCAGGTCCGAGCTCCCTGCTCCCTGCGCCGCAACGCTGCACGTGTTAAACAAGGAAACGCAGGATTTAGTCGCAAATGCGGCTTCTTGTCAAACTCCGTAACAATGAGCCCATTGTCAAATAATTAGGAATTCAAATGATGTATATATTTTTTAAAGCAGTGTTTACATTTATTTTTCCAAAGTTGAAGCCGCGACCTTCCGGTCGCAAGCTTGCGTCCTGACTGACCGAGCTGCTGCCGCCCCCCAGTGTCCATTGATGTTTGAGGCCATTGATGCTGTTTCTGTCATATACAGTACATCACTTTTATTTATTAAAAATGTTTAAAAAAACATTTGATGACCAGGACACTTAACTTTTGATTTGAGCACAATTCAGGCTTGATGCATCATGTTTGGGAAACACTAGACGTCAGATGACGTTGGCTCCTCCTCCTCCTCTGCCCGACAACACCGAGGTGCGCGACCTACGCTACGAGCTCCTGTGTGCGATTGTGTGAGTGTAACATTTGCTGTGCAGATGCTGATATTTTAACAAGCTCGTGAGACGAACCACAGGCGTTTACCCGTCCGAACGTGGCTGCACACAAACATCTGGTGCTGTAAGAAAAAGAGAGAGGGAGCACAGGCCGAGAGCGGCGCTCCTGCAGAGCGACACGCCACCATTTTGGACGGGTCAACGCCGAGTCAATAATCCTGCAAAATGCACCTTATTAGCCAATGAGCATGATCCGCTACGAAGCACTGATGATGAACGGTGCCACGAAAAAAGAGGAAATCAATTGAAATGGTCCGTTTTGAACTTTCACGTCATGTCGTCTGTTCCGGCTTCTTCCGAACAGTGTGGCGCAAAAAACCTTCATTTGCAGTGAACTGAACTCACCGTAAATCTGTCTGAGGACGTAACGAGACGTCTGTCAGACGCTGGGAAAAAGAAACGATAAGAGCGAACGCATATTTACCCGACAACACATCTTCCTCCATCATCCTCATCCTCATCATTGTGTGACGTGCCGTTCGGTTCCCATCCTTCGTTCGACAAAGTCAAACACCTCGCATGCTTTAGCCTGGCCCCTGAATGGGAGCAGGTAACATGTTCCCTCCCTTAATGTGTGGAGCCAGTGGCCGCATGTAGTTTCTATGGAAACACCAATCATATCCCCCCCCCCACCCCCCCACCCCCCACTCCCGCTCCTGTTAAGGTCAGGAGAGCGTCACGGTGCAGGTTGTGTGTTAAATGTTTGTTGCACACTGGTATTGATCTTTCATCGCCAGGCGCGCTGTCGCCTCATCACCTCCCGGCTCTCTCTCTCTCTCTCTCTCTCTCTCTCTCTCTCTCTCTCTCTCTCTCTCTCTCTCTCTCTCTCTCTCTCTCTCTCTCTCTCTCTCTCTCTCTCTTTCTCTCTCTCTCTATCCCCGATAAAGCCGAAATCCGGGACGCGTCGCCGCGACGTTTCCGTCCCTTCCGCTTTCCGGTGATTGGTCCTCTGACGTCACCTGTGTTTTACTCCGCGCCACCACCACAACAACGAGCCTCCCGCCGCTCCGGAGTGCTGACTGCCCGGTTTTCGTGGCGGTTAACCTCGCAGACCTCTCTCTCCATGTGAGAACCCCCCCCCCCCCCCCCCCCCCCCCCCCCCCCCCCCCCCCCCCCCCCCACACACACACACACACACCCATGGCTTTGAATTTCTGGTCAGGAAATTCATGGAAAGGAGACAAAGTCCAGGTTGTTGTGAATCGGTGAAATGATGAATGCGCCTCAAAGAAGCGGCGAGCGGCACAAAATGTCACCCGTCTTTGTGCGCTGTCTTGTTTCCGGCGGCGGGCGGTTTTTCCCTCCTCCTCTCCCCCCCCTATTAGTCTTTTCAAGGGTTGTCACGACGCTGGATGTTAAAGGTACTTTCAGGAATTGGCTTCAGATTGGAGGAGCTATGACTCACCCGGGTTGTGATGACCTGTCGGCAGCCCCCCGGGGTTCTCGGGAGAAAAGGGAGGGGGCAGGAGTTCTCTGTTCATTGTTGATTTGCCTCCTTTTTGCCTCCTTGCTGCCATTTACTCTGTTGTGTTGTTGGTGAGGTAGCAGATCAGGATGTTGTGTGTGTGTGTGTGTGTGTGTGTGTGATGTCTCCAGATATTCCTGCGCTCTTATTGCGATGCACCTGAAAACAGGTGTTTCTGATTGGAGGCCAGTTGAATTCCATCATCAATAGCTCTGAAGCATCAGGTGTTTACGAAATCACTTCAGTCTACTGATTGTGTCTTTGCCTCCCCGATCACCGATTGTAAATATTGATATTGAGATACTTGGCTCCAACACAAACATGTGCAACGCATCCATCTGGCGTCTGGGTTTTGGAGGCTTTTACACACACACACACACACACACACACACACACACACAGCGAAACACCAACACACAACTCTTTGACACCATGCAACGCTCTGCTACAGTGGCAATGTATGACTTTCTTTTTATATTACGTTACATTAAAAAAAAAAGACGCCTTTAACCATATTTACACCGGGAGCGGGTCCTTCCTCTGGGGGCCGCCATGTTTTTACAAAAGTGGCCCCGCACAAACAGGAAGTGTGTGTGTTCTGATGATTTTACCATTAACAACTGGTCAAATCGTCCAATTTCCATGAGGTCGCCCACATTTCTAGAATGCGCTTAGAGTTGAAAATCCCCCAGCGTGGCCAACGGGCCTTTGTTTACCTTCTGTTCACAGCCGCCCATCTGTTGACCTCCGTGCGTGACACAGGTGTTTTGGACGGGGAGTCAGACACGACAACGTAACAACGGTACATCAGAAGACGGACTGACAGATATGCACACGCCATGGGGGCAGAAAGCCTCGGTTCCCGAGTGAGACCGAATACAGCGCGTCTGCTGCTGAACGAGGCCCCGGAGTGTATTTACTGGAGGTTCTGGGTCTCGGTCGGATCTTAAAGAAAATGGAGACGCTCGACAATTGTCCCTCCCTCACTTCCGCGAACACAACAACACTGATGCAGCGATAAGGAAACAAGCCTCTAATTAGTGTTGTGGACCATCTGCCTTGTATTATCGCTCATACACTTTCAGTGCAATCAGGGAATATTGTGTGTGTGTGTGTGTGTGTGTGTGTGTGTGTGTGTGTGTGTGTGTTTTCAGAGTAATCTCCATGATTTCCCTCCAGTATCTCCCTTGCACTTCTCTGCTCCCCCCCCCCTCCCCCCCTCCCCCGCCTGGCTCTGCTGTGGATGGAGAGAGGGACAGCAGGCTGCCTGATTTTTTTAGGTCACTGTGTGTGTGTGTCATACGGCCCATCACTCCACTCACAGGGCCGCTCTTCATCACGTCGGGGGGGGGGCTCCAAACTCCAGTGTTGGTCTTTTTAGATTAAAAAAAAAAAAAAAAAAATAGTGCAACGGGCTCATGATTCTCAGAGACGAGTGATGGAGATATGAAGGAGTTGGAGAAATTGACAGTGTTCAATTGACTCCTTTGAACTTTGAACTTGATCAGATGTCGTCACGGGACGTGGAAGTCACTTCATTCTCCGATTCACGGAGCAGACGCGTTGATCCAAAGCGACGCACAAAGATCTAGACAGGAGGAACGGGACAGGAGAGGTGTTCCCTGTCCTGAGGTGCTGACACGTCAATGTAAAGAGAGTCTTCAGTCCAGGCGTCTGCCTCAGTGCTGACATCACAGTGTCATCCTAAAAGAGTCTCCATATAAAAACAGCCCCTTTCATCTGTACTGGTTTGTGTGGGTCCTCCACAAAGTGTGTGAAAGGCAAATGGATGCGACAGCTGTCGGTAACATTCCTGTTCATCCGCATTCCTCCTTTGTCCATCTGTGCATCGATGTACTCCTGAGTTGTTGTTGTTGTTGTTGTTGTTGTTGTGACTTTGGTGTCTCTGTGCGCTTTGAAGTTGGAATGTGGAGGAAAAATCACGAGCGCTGTAAACAAAGTGCTTTTAAAACACTGAAGCCTCTGTCAAATAATTGTCTGCATCATAAAACCAAGGAAGAGTGAATAAGTTTGGACAATTTAAAACAGGCATAAAAAAACAAAAAAAAACAAACAGTTCCTGAAAGACTCTTGTAAGAGTTGGGTGAGCAATGACAGAGTAGATAGCAAAGTGGAACATTTAATGTTATAGTCTGTAGGATTCACTGACCTCTAGTGGGGGATTTGCATGTTGCCGCATCCCCTCCAAGCATGTTGGACCATCTACGGAAGCCTTGTTGCATCTTTGAGTCTCCTAAGGTTTTCAGTGTGTCCGTCCTGGGCCAATGGCGTAAACGTAGTGGTTCCCTGTTTCAGATGTAAACATAAAGAGCTCAATCAAAACTTCTGAAAACAACAACATTCAATCACAAATTAAATGAACGAATACTATTTCCATTCCAATTCTGCTGCCACACATTGAATCGCTATCACTGAACTCTCTCTTTCTTGCCGAATGTAACGTTATATGAATTGCCTTAAAGTGCTGATGTCAGCAACCTGTGAGTTGTTTTCTGATGGCTGAAGTAATGGTTTCTCCCACCCCTCGTGAAGCCACAGTGATTCCGTCAGGTTGGGCGGACAGACGTTTATCCTTTACAGGTTTTACCTGTTTACCCGTTTGTGCCATGGCCCTGAATAAATGGGAATCACACTCAGCGTTCGCTTTAACTCCTATTTAGCAAGCGATTTAGAGAAGTGCGCTCCCTCTGCTGGAGCTCAGCGGTATTACCAAAACATTGGGAATCTAAAAAACCCACAAAGCAGAGTGCGCAGTCCGCTATCTTTGTGGCTCCTGGCTGCCGAGGCAGTGCTCGGCACTAAAAGACACAACATTGTCGTAATGAGACAAAGAGACAAAGTGACAGTACATGGTTTGAACTCGGGATGAGAGGAAACTGCTGAGTCAGACTTCACACTGTCCAATACTGAATGTGCTATTTATCTTTCTCCAACAGCTGCAGCATCGTCAGGGAGATGTCAGTCCTGCATGGTGTGTGTGTGTGTGTGTGTGTGTGTGTGTGTGTGTGTGTGTGTGTGCGTGTTCATGCCCACACACAAGGTCTAATTCGCCCAACTCTCCAATGCGTGTTTATCATGACCGAGTAGTTAAATGTCTCTTGACATGTATTTAAATATGAGGAATGAGTGATTGGCTCTGTGAGCTCTGCTCCCTGGATTCACAGCTGGTGCCTGAAACTTTCGAATGCATTATTGATGTGCGATTTTTCTTTTCTTTTCTTAAAGCAGAAATGATTTCGGGAGCAGGATTTAGATCAGTGTTGGAGAGGGTGAGGCCAAATAATCTGTTCACATCAACAGGTTGGCCAGCGTTGTTTTTTATTTATTTATTTATTTATTTAATCCAGATGAATCTGCCTCTAAAATGGGATCAACACCTTTCCCACATCCAGTAGTTAGGGCCTCACAGTGTTTGTAGACCGGCGCATGATGGCGCGTTGTGTTCAGCCATCACTGCCGCCACCTGCTCCAGGCCAGGCTCTAAAGAAGAGCTCACATTAATACATTCTAAACGCTTCACTGACGTTCTCCGACATTAAGAGAACAAAGACTTACATTCTGTCTGCGTCAACAAACATCTAGATGAATGGTTCGCTGTTGTTCTCTGACCTGTTTCCCAGCAGAAAACCTTCCATGACCACATCCTTCGTATTGTCATGTAAATGTGTGTGTGTGTGTGTGTGTGTGTGTGTGTGTGTGTGGTGCCCTACTTTGATTATGTAGGAACGGAAGTTACACTGGGATATTTAACGAGGATCACTTTTCAGAAGAATCTCATCATCGTTAAAACCAGAAAAAAAAAAAACGTGATGAAGTAACGGCACAGTGTTGTGAATTTGGGGACACCTAGTGGTGAGGTTGCGGCTTGATCGCCATTGACTCGTGCTTCCCATCCAAGCAGCTAGGAAAACGGCAGTTTGTCCTTTCTGGGCCACTGTAAAAACATGGTGGTGCACTTTTGGTGAAACTAATCCTGGCTCATACGAAGGTAATGAAAACAAACACTACACTATTTTACCGTCCATTTCTGTTTCTGCCGAGAGAAATGGAAATAATAACATTTTACACCCTGGACTGTCCCATGTATTGTAGTTTCACCGATTTATTTATTGGCACCAACACAAGAGATATCTCAGAATATCGATAGTCATCGCATGGTCGTATTATTTATTTTTTCCATAAAACAACCATGAGTTTCAGGGGATTTGTCAAATACATGAATTGTCCTCCCGTGGCTCCACAGTGAAGCCGCATCGACTGTGATTTCTAATGAGCGGTGTGAATTATTCGTGCTCCGCTTCTTCACCGTTTCTGGAGAAGAAAACCTCTCGTTTTTTTGAGTTCTTTAAAAAAAAAAAAAAAAAAAATCTCTGCGACATCACTAATTCAGGCCCTCGCTCCCACTTGCAGCTTTAAAGAGGCAGGTTGAGAGCGGAGGGAACAGCCAACGTGCTGCACAGCGAAGCGTCAAAAGTCCCGGGGAAGGATGAGCCCGACTCGCAGAGCACGGAGGGGAAAGTTGGCTCCACGAGCCTGAAAGCTTATTATTTAGTCCCCACGCTGTGTGGGAGCTTTCAACCTCTCCCTCCTGCAGGAGCAGGGCGGTTCAGAGGTCACAGCGCAGAGGAGCCCTCGCTGACTCCTGTAGGAGCTGGGATGCACCCAGCGCACCTCAGGTTAAGATAACACATTGCGATTTGTCCAGGGATGATGAACAATGTTGGCTTTTTTTCTTAATTGGGACGTAAACTTTCCTGCTCTCTCGCTCTCTCTCTCTCTCTCTCTCTCTCTCACACACACACATACACACACGCTCGCGTGTGGCGTTCAAATGCACCGCATTTTATGGACATCCGTTAATCTGCAGTAAGTCACATTTGTTTGATTTATGCTCTTACTTAAGTCTTAATGTGAGAGGGGCCTTTCCCCCACTGGCCCATTCATTACTGTGATGATCAGAGTGCTCTCTCTCTCTCTCTCTCTCTCTCTCTCTCTCTCTCTCTCTCTCTCTCTCTCTCTCTCTCTCTCTCTCTCTCTCTCTCTCTCTCTCTCTCTGCCGGCACAAGCCTCACAAACCCATGCTCCATCTAGTTTCAGAGGTTTTCCCCCTCATCCTCCCAGGATATCTTTTGAATTTGTCCTCAGACACTGTGTGCGAGTGTGCGCATGCCAGTGTGGGATTTTTTTCCCACTGTCAGCATTTTGTTACCCACTGCAGGGAATATTGCAATGTTTTTTTTTTATATCAAATTTATTGCATCAATATTTTTGAATCTGAAGGACAGCGAGTGCCAGACAGAACAGATCGCATTGCAGACCAGACCTGGACCTCAGCACCTGAATCGTAAAAACAGAGTTGTATGTTCTCTTCCCTGAAGCAACAAACAAACCCATTAACAATTTTATTGTTCACATATAATCACACTGAAGTGTAGGTTAGAGTTTGCATTACTGTGTTTGCATGCACACATGCATGTGACCTTGTGTTTCCCTTAGCCTGTGCTGCCTTAATGCATTCCTCACTAATCAAGGTCAAGAGTGTGTCCAGCGGACTAAATCATGGCATTTCATAGTATGTACACACACACACACACACACACACACACACACACACACACACACACACACACACACACACACACACACACACAAACCCGACAGGCCACTCCCTCATCCTTGATGATGGACAGCATCATGAGATATGGATGATTTAGTTGAGCATATTAAATCATCATCATTACGGCATTGCTGGAGAATAATAATCCACTTTACTGAGCTCCACTGCGCTAAACCCACCATGCATATATATATTTAGTATGTGTGTGTGTGTTTCGTCAGCTTGTCGTATAATTTGCATGTATGATATTGTATTAAATCAAAGGGAATGTTTGTTTTGTATCAAATCAATCACATCTGATCATATTGTATCAAATCAAAACAGATGACATTTCATTGCATCACGTAGCATCACACCGAATGAAGCCTTATCACCCTGTATCGGATCATATTATCTCACATCCCATTGTATTGTATCATATTTATATTAATTAAACACCGGAGCATAAAAGACAAGTATGAGACCACAAGGAAAACATAAACAACAACACAATCTGATGATTTCAATTTTTAAATGGATAAATAGCCAAGAAATGGAAGTTCCTCATCTTCATTTACAATGGCTTTCCTGGGTGAATCGTGTGCTAGTTCTCTAAACTGCCACTCGACCAAACCGTTGTGAAACAATCAGACCTCTTTAAAGTATCTGTGTGCCACCGCTTTACCAACAGGACCTGTTTGAAGAAATGTTAGTCGTTCATGAGCAGCCTGTCACTTCCACGTTGTATCCATCACCTCACCCTCACCCTTCTGATCATGCAGGAGAACTGATGATAGACATCAGCTGTCATCAAAACTCAATAGATGTTGAGTACATCCACTTTTACTACTGTAAAAAAACATGGCGGCCCCCATGGAGAGGACCCACTCCTCATGTAAACATCAATGGGCTCATTTTAGGGTCACGGAAACAAATGTAAAACACGTAGGTGATTATCAATCCATGAAAATCTCAGTATGTAATTATTCGTAGAAGTGACAGAAATGACCACAATCGTACACACTGCACCTTTAAAGCTCAAATACTTAACCTCAAGCTTGACTTCACGAATAGTGTCTAAGAGTGTCCATCAGATGCATGACACGTTAGATTAGCATCCCTCAGCACCTTCACCCCCGTGTGTGTGTGTGTGGGGGCGGGGTTTAGTGCGGACGCCGTCACACTGGCGGCTGGGAGGCGCGGTGGCCATTTTGTTTTTGGCGGTGAGCCGAGGACAGAGCCGGGGCCTTTGTCTCGGAGCTGTCGGACTCGGCGCTGATGATCCCCGTGTTCGTGTCGCCCGTCCGTGTCGAGGTTGAACGTCCGATGGCCGCGTCCGTGTTGCGGCTCGAGCGCGAGTCGTCCGAGGCGGCGCTCGGCTGCCGTTTTAACCCTCGCCCTGTCCTCCACGCGTCCCTGTCCTCCCCCCCCCCCCCCCCCCCCCCCCCCCCTCCTTCCTCTCCGCCCCCCACCACTACTCTTATTTCCTCTGCGTGTCCGTGGATTGAACAGTGTTTTCTGCCGGAGAAGCAGATTCACTTTGGTGAGAAGAACTCATTAGATTCTCTTGTTTAACGGTGTCGCTCTAGAAGATCCGGCCTTTTTCAATAAGTCTGGGACTCACCAGCCCAAACCAAACCTCACCAGTGGCCTTATGACTGAGGCCGTGTCTGCAGGGCGGGGCCGGGGCTGCAGAGGCACACGAGGCGCGGGTGCCATTTTCATTTTTCGCTTCGGCCTCGTCAAAAGTTTAAAAAAAACCTCGTCTTCTTCTTCAATAAAGTATCGAGCGAAGAACTCTGAGAACTTCATGTCTCGGTTCTCCGGTGTAGTTCCGACCCACGGACGTGCGTCTCGCATCAGTGTCGGAGGAGGAAAAGACGGAGACGGTATTTTTTTTTATGAATATTCTCATCAAAAAATATGAGATGTTGATTTAATTATGTGAGAGGCAATGAATCACTCTGATTGATGGACCTAATAAGGTGTTTGGAGCTTGGTGTCTGCTATGAATAAAGATGGTTTTTTTTGGATTAGTGCCCCAAAAAAAAATCATCATGTCAAACGGAGGCTTTTAAAGGAAAAAAGACAAACATCCCCGAAAAACCCCAAATCCAGATCAACGCTGAGAAACACCGTGTCCTGCTGCAGGTGCTAACCTCGGGTCCAGCAGCGCTGTGATTGTGTGAACTCTGCTCGTGCTCGTGTTTGACATGAGGGGATCGCAGAGGCTTAACGGCCTTAACCCACCTTGTTATCCCAACTGTCCTCATCCCTCCATCCTCCTCCTCCTCCTCCTCCTCCTCCTCCTCCTCCTCCGCCGCTTCACTGTCCTCACTCATACTGTTTTTTGTCACCGGGTTTTGGTCCCGGTCCTTCTTTTTTTAAAATCTGCGGTTAATTTAGAAGAATTTCCCTCCGTCG
>JAFBJT010007810.1:28553-51642 GCA_016785325.1 Chascanopsetta lugubris
CAGAAACGTAATTAAAGTGACAAATGATCTCCTGACAGTCATAAACGTGGGCCCCCCCGTTTGATCTGAATCCTGACGTCTTCCAGCGCTGCCTCTGACACGACCCACCCAACGCTTTTATTGGACCACTCAGACGAGAGGGGTGATGTCACCGAGTGTCCGCCTGAGTGGTTTAAACCCGGCTGACTTCTCAAATAGACACTTTATCGTGTCTGGAAACAGTATTTGTGTCTGTGTCAGCGGGGGTCGCTCTGCGTATTATGGTACTTCTTCACTAACTTTGCTCTCTGGGTTCAATCCTACGAAATTGCGAGGGTTTGAATTCGCACGATAGCTGCGCAAATCTACTCGGGGCCTTGAAAGTGTATTGCATCCGTTCGGTCTTATTGTTTGGGATGATTTAGGATGCAGGGCACCTCTGACGGATTGTCCTCGGGTGTTTCCTTCGCTCCGTGTTTATGTCTGGGACAACGATGTCTCAGCAGAGTTTGACACAACAAGATGTCACCGGGGCTCATGAGTCTGCTGAACACAAACCAGAGGGAAGGCGCGGCTGTTTGTTCACCTTGCTCCGGGGTCAAAACGACTTCTCTCACAAAGACAGGAGTGTTGTCGGTCGCCTGGTTAACGCCGCTCCTCGTGTAAACGTTAAAGGTACACTGGGCACGATTCGGCGACATCTGCCGGTGAGGTCGCGTACGTCATCTCACCGTTCCCTTCTGAGCCTACGGGAGAACCTGTGGTAGACTTCAGTTCTGGGCTATTGTAAAAAAACAAAGATGGCTGAAATCGTACACACTGCTCTAATGGGCTCATTTAAGGGTAATGGAAAAAATATAAAACACTGAGGTGGTTATGTATTCATGAAAAAGTCAGCATGTGATTGTTTGGTGATATTTTTCGGAAGTGACAGAAAATGACCAAAATCTTACACACTGCACCTTTAAAGCATATTCTGGGGATTTCCCCTTTACCCCATTGTATATGAGAGGGTCAGACAGGGAGGGGGCGACACGAGGCAAAGAGCCGCAGGTTGGATTGTGACTGGAGGCCTGATTTTGCGTATAGGCCCTATACTCTCAGTGCTCGGGGGCATCTGCTCCACCAGATGTGCGAAACAGCCCCCGGACAGAAGGTCCTTTCGTTTTCGGGGGCACTTCAATTTTTTCCACTCAATTATGATTCATTTACATACTTGGGAGTTTGTTTTACATGCTGTGCATACGGTTATCGACACACACACACACACACACACACACACGCACACGATACACACACAATCACTATACATGCACTAAGGGAGAGACGTTAGTGCCATATATAGGCGCCCCGAGCAGTTGGGTGGTGGGGTGGTGGGGGGAGGGGGGAGGGGGGGGGGGGTTGGCGCCTTGCTCAAGGGCACCTCGGCAGTGCCCAGGAGGAGGAGGAGGAGGAGGAGGAGGAAGAGGAGCTGGCACCTCTCCACACGAACAGCTGTTTCACTCGGGCACAAACGATCCGTCAAAATAAAAGAGCTCTGATGACGGAGCTGCCTTTAACGTCGTGAACAGAATAGAAAGTCTCCTCCAGACTGTTTTCACACCACCTCCTCTGTGCGGGGGTTTCTTGGCGCTCTCGGCAGGAGGGGGAGGAAGTGGCTGGTCCTCTCCGACAGTTACGTTGAACAAGTGTGCTTAAGAGCCGAGGCGCGAGTCGAACTAATCGAGGCTGAAATTGATTTGAACTGGCGGCAGATTTCAAATCAAATGGAGGATAAAGTCATTCTGTGCCGAGTTTAGCGGGTTTTGCCGCAGGCCAGGGGAGAGGGGGATTATTCGCGCATGCGCGCGTGTGTGTCCTTGTGTGTCGATTCAGGCTTTTATATATAAATATAAAAAACAAAACAAATTCTTCGTGAGGACCACGCGCAGAGACAGTCCAGATATTTTGCTACTCGGTTGATCACGGACACAGACGTGTTTTAGGGACACTTTTGATGAGCGTGGCGAGACTTTAAAAATCCCTCCTTCTAAACCTTATTGCAATGAGCATTAATTGACGTCCTTCCATAAAAGACATTAAAAGCTCGGAGACACTTGTGGGGCGGAGCGAAGAGATCTAATAAAAATCCTCCAGACTTCATCTTCTTCTGACTCTCAGGTCAAGTATCTACTAAAAGCCACGGTGAAGAGTTTTCAAATTTGAGCCGGCAGGAGAACCTACGGTCGACTTCAGTTGCCATTAAAACTCTAAAGATGTTAAGTACACCCACTTTTACTACTGTAAAAACATGGCGGCCCCCGTAGAGAGGACCTGTCCCTCACGTGAAGATAAATCAATGGGCTCATTTACGGGAAAAGGAAATAAAATGATACAATTAGGTGGTTATGAACTCATGAAACTGTCGGTAAGGAATTGTTTTGTAACAACCAATGTCTTACACACTGCACCTTTACATTACTATGAGTAAACATATACGTATGTTTTTGATTCATCGTTACTACAAAGGTCAATACATACTCCGCAAGAACAGAGAACTCTCTTCTTGCAGCCCTGGTTTGGGAGTTCCATCAGCTTGTTCTTGACACATCATCTGGGCAGAACTTTGCTCTTGTTGTGCCCGACAGCTGTTCTGTGATTGGTCAGAAATGTGCTCTTGTTCTTATGAAGTCTGTTGTGTCTTGGCCAGGAAGAACTTTGTTCTTGTTCTTTGCAGCCCAGGGAGCGAGGACGAAGACCTCTGTTCTTGTATGTATGTGTTGAGCTTACGACTGATCAGGTCTTTTCTGCTGTGCTCCTGGTGGTGTGAATGTCCATAGTCAGACGGGTGGTAACCATGTCACATGATCATCTGCTGCTGCTGCTGCTGCTGCTGCTGCTGCTGCTGTTCCCAGACCAGTCTGATGCCATGGCCTCAGTACCGGTGGATATACAGAAGCTGTGGCCACAGTTGAAATCATACAGACTTTTGTCCAGGTGTTCAAACACCAGGCAGATGTACAGCTTTGTCTGTGACAGCATCAAACCATCAGACAGGGTAGAGCACCTGTCCGGGCTTCTGTACTCCTGTAAAAACATGGCCGCCCCCGTAGAGGGGACCCGCTCCTCATGTAAATACACATTAAAGGGCCCATTTAAGGGTTATGGAAAACAATAATACAGGCGATTACGAATCCACGGAAATGTCAGTATGTTGTTGTTTTCTAAATATTTTTTTACAAAAATGGCCAAAATCGTACACACTGCACCTTTAAGTGTTATGTTCTCATCTATTGAGAGCCAATAAGAATCCATGTCAGTTGGGAGTGCATGACGCTGACTCACTTTAGAAAAACCAGGGTGAAGTTTGATTTTTGTCCTTGTGGGTGGGGGGTGTCCTGACATTGAAGTACAAGGCTGAGTGTGTTTGTGCGTGTGTGTGTGTGTGTGTGTGTGTGTGTGTGTGTGTGTGTGTGTGTGTGTGTGTGTGTGTGTGTGTGTGTGTGTGTGTGTGTGTGTGTGCGTGTGCATTTCGCTCCATTACCTTGGAGAGGGTTTGCAGCGCTCACCATGTTGGGGTGAGGGACTCCACATGTCTGCAGGATACAAGTTTGAGAGATGCTGGCAGAGAGCATCTCCTGAGCTGGGGAGGGGAGGGGAGTGGGGGGAGAAAAAGGGGGAGTTACAATGATTGACATCTCAGTGTGAACTCTGTATCCAAATGCATTGGTCCGACACCTCCAATCGAGGGCGATCACCATCATACCACACACCAACGAAATGACACGTCGAATGAAACCTATGCCTCTGATCGGTTTCGCATCATAACCGCACTCATCAGTTCCATCCTAGATGATGTCATCAGTTCAATACCATCACCTTTGTGAAGGATCATCAGTGATAATACTAATGTCAGTACCATCATCAGCAGTGATTGGCTAATGATTCCTTGACATGTTGAATGGTATTTTGACTTTTGAGATTTTCATTCATCTCAGAGAATCTCGCAACGGATCGATTCTGTCTGTGCGATGAGAGATTTAACGTGTGTGTGTGTGTGTGTGTGTGTGTGTGTGTGTGTGTGTGTGTGTGCGTGATTAAGGAGCTAGTATACAGCATATTGATTTTCACGTCACCCCAGTCACATACATCACCACAGCTGCAACTATAAAACTCACCCGTCATCATGCCATAGGTGGCCTGCTGGTTGCTGTAGTGGCAGGGGGTGACGGGGTAATGGAGGCTCGGGGGGCTGTTGCCCAGCGTGTTGCCCAGGGAGGAGGTGGACAGATGCATGTGCGGGCGCTTGGAGCTCTGACCCAGCGAGAGTCCTGATGATACTGTGACAGGGACAAATGTGGTTCCATTGTGAGCGGACGACAAACGACGGAGGACAACAAGAGACGGGCTGCGGAGTCACGTCAGGGGGGACGCGGGAAGAGCAGAGCAACAACAAGGAATGTCGTTTTCAAATTCCGTCGAGTCATCTATTTCAAATGTAGTTGAAAAATGTCAAATAGATTGTTTTCATGTGGCATTAATATTCTGAAATGACTCAAACTTTAAGCTACAATATATACATATATATATATACATATATATATTTTTGACAATGCGACAATGTGGACGTGTATATTTATAGATATACAGACGTTACAACAAATAGTATGTCAACGGTACAACTTGCACCATTGTCCACATGGACCAGTTGATTTGCGCACAAACTCCGTGGAGCAGCTCTGGCCGACATCACCTCTGTCACACGGCGTGAAGGGACAGACAGAACAACGATATCGACAGTAATTACTGCGCTCATTTCCATCAACGTGCCGTTTGGTGCGTGAGTCAGACCCGGGAGCAGACGTCCAAACAGTCCGAGTAGAAGCGATTGTTATTTCATACTCCACGTGCAGTTAATCCACAGGAAACACATGAAAGGCAGCTCATCAGATCATATTCTGAAACTGCAGACAAACACTCTGAAAGTGCATTCATCACCACTGACTCTGCCGCCTGCCTCTCTCCCGCTGAGAGATCCCAAATATAGTCGGACATTGTTCTTGTATGTGAAAACGATTAATCACGCGTTCATCCCATTGTCGCTCGGATACGATCTGAACGGGTGCCGACGCTTTCAATCCCTTCTTGGCTCATGCGTTGTGAGAACTGCGGATACTTTACTTTTTCTACCGTCACGACTCACATTTGTGTCGCGTGGCTTCATTGCATGCTGGGTTACTTTGTATGTACTTGTGGAGGGCAACAAAAACAGAGGTCAACAACGCGTCGCTGCAGCGAACAAAGTACGCGGAGACCGTCGGCGCTCACGTGTGAAAGTCAACGTGACACATGCGTACGTCCGCGCTAACGTGAAGAACAATCTGTTACCGTCTAATAGAAACAATAACCATCGGCGGGCACTCGATTGCCCCACATTGCTCCATCGAGGGAAAGAAACGGACCTTGGGGATTTTTTTGGGGGGGGCAAACAGATAACGGGTCTTCAAAGTAATTACGCGGCGAGGAGAGGCGGCAGGGCCGACCCCAGCTGATTACACGCATTTCCATAAATTCAATAGGATTCGAACGAATGTACTTTCTGATTGCAGTCGTCCTCCCTCGGAGCCGAGAACATTCATGACCGCGCCTTGTTCGGGGGGCCGTGGCCGGGGGCAGCTGAGCACACATCGGGTCAATTACCGGTCTGCGGGAGCGACTGGGAGCCCTGCACGAGAATGCACGGCTCACCTGCAGCGTCCACACACCTCCGGCGTAATCGCTGGTGCGGCGCACACGTGTCAAACTCGTGGCCCGCGGGCCGAATATGGGCCGCGAGGTCATTTCACGTGGCCCGCGAGAGCTCAAAGGCGTCTGATCGTCTCGAAATAAAAGTCTAAAGCAAACGTGGCCCGTGAACGCGTGTTAATCGCGCATCCCACTTTTTTTCACGTGTGGCGATACATTCAGTGTGTTTACATTTTGCATGGAAATGCACAGAGAATATTTGTAACTTGAGTGAATGATAATCGGATATGAAGGCAGTTATTTCATCGCAGTCATTTTGTTTTTAAAGTCGTCATCACCTTGAGTCCCCACAATTAAAAGCGGCCCCTTGAGAGCAGCCATGATGTGGCCCTCGGTGAAAACCACCCCGACCCCCCTGGTGCAGTACATCTCTCAGGAAACCCTCATGTAGACATGCAGACAGACAATGCTGCTTCGCTCTTGTCTCGCGCCACTTGTCAGCGTTGTTTTCCTGCAGCTGGGATAAAGACACCTGTGCCTGTGTGTGTGTGTGTGTGTGTGTGTGTGTGTGTGTGTGTGTGTGTGTGACAGAGGCTCACCTGCAGACACCATGCTGTGTGTGTGTGCCGGCAGGCCGTCACCGGCGGAGGCGTGGTGCATGAGGATCGGCAGGGCCGAGTCCCCCGACAGCGGGTTGAAGGAGTCGGCGCCGAACGCCTGACACGCCATTCTTCTTCTGCTGCGACCCCGGCGGAGCGCCGAGGGTTGGACCGTCTCGTCTCCTCGTCCTCCTTCAGTTGCCTCCCATCACCGCTTGGGTCTTTTCACGTCTAGTTTGCTCGCCTCTCTCTCTTCCTCGACCCGTTTTTTTTTTTTTTTGGCCCCCCCCCTTCTTCCCGTCCCCCGGGCCGGCCTGGGGCCTCGCGCTTGTTTCGGTCACCCGGGACGGCGCCGACGGACGGCTCGCCGCGAGATGCCTGGTCTTTGTCGGATGTCAGCGCCTCGGCTCAGACGGTTCACCTGCTTCCGACGCCGCTCTCGCCCGTCGGCCGAGATGCTTCCGGATAAATATTGATGAGCCGCAAGCTCAAGTCTGCGGCGCCCGCATCTGAGGTGTTTCTCAGACTTCTCTCATTACGGCCTCGTTCCAACACTTTTCCCTGCCTCCGTCAGAGTACGCCGTCTGTCATACCCTGGGCGTTTTTTTTTTGCCGCCCTCGTCTCCTGCAGGTATTTATATCCCCACCCATCTGCACCCAACGAGCCCCCCCTCCCTGTTCCCCCCCCCCACACTCCCGCCCCCCACCCATCCCCCCCCATCACCACCCCCCTACCAATCCAGTGTCAGTGCTGTTATTACTTGTTTGTCCTTACCTGCGTTCTTCTCATCCCGTGTCCAAATCCAGGATTAGGGAAGAACCGCGGCAGAGAAACCCGATCCGCTCCCGTCTCCCGGCGATCTCCCCTCCGCCCCGCTCCCTGATTACAGGATTGACCTGTGGGAGAAAAATGGGAAAAGTGATGTGAACACTTTGTTTGTCTCGGGCCGGTTTTAAAGGTGCAGTGCGCACGATTTTCTGTGTTATTTTAGTCACCTCTGAAAATGTTACAAAGCAATTATGCAAATTCATAATCACCCGCATGCTTTAACTTTCCTCCATTAGCCTTGTTTGAGCCCATTAATGTATGTTTACATGGGGAGCGGGTCCGCTCGACGCCAGCCGCCATGTTGATGTACTAAGCATGGTTTGAGTTTTAATGGCACCTGAAGTCGACCATAGGTTCTCCTGCACGCTCGGAAGGGTGAGGTGATGGGAGACAACACGCAACCTCACCTCTAGGTGTCACCAAATCTCACACACTGCACCTTTAATGCTTTGTCTTGCATGTGCGTGCCCTCGAGTCAACGAATGCACCACAGATATTGGTCTGGCGGGACACTTTTTTGTCGGTGTTTTCTTTGGAAAGAATATCTTTGAAGGTGTCACCAAATCTCACACACTGCACCTTTAATGCTTTGTCTTGCATGTGCGTGCCCTCGAGTCAACGAATGCACCACAGATATTGGTCTGGCGGGACACTTTTTTGTCGGTGTTTTTTTTGGAAAGAATATCTTTGAGCCCACCCCCCCCCACCCCTCCTCCCCCCCTTCCCCCCCTCCCTCGCCTGTCGTTTATCTCTCAGAAAGCATTCTACTGTTTCAGCCCTGTGTCCACACTGTGTCCAACAGGAAGGGCGCCCCCGGGGGCAAAGACAACAGGTTTAATCAGGAAGGATGAGAGTTAATCCGAGGAGCGTGGCCACCATGTGCACTCTGTTGTGTCTGTTTGTATTTGTGTGTATCCCGGGCTCTGCTTCACTATTGTTAATGTGAGTGGGCAGCAGGTGAAGAAATAGCGGGTGGGTGGCAGGCACGACTCCACGCGCTGCGGCTGCAGAGTGTAAATGTGGAAAAAAAGGGGACGAGGTGTTTGCGGATGTTTCTGCTCCGAGATGAATTTCAATCTTCAAATGAGTTCATTCATTCGCTCGGCTCGGTCTTTTCATATTGGGCATGTTTTAAGGAGAGTTTAATTTATTTCCGTGTTCAAATATTGATCCTAAAATCTGTTCATTGGGACTCGGGGGGGTGGGGGGGTGGGGGGGGGGTGGACGGCTGTCACATTAAAATTCAAGAGTGAAATCTAAATGCTAATAACGTGGAGTCACTCTTGGTTTCATTCCCGTCTTTAACTTGGAGCCGTGATAGATGTGGGGGGTGGACGGCTGTCACATTAAAATTCAAGAGTGAAATCTAAATGCTAATAACGTGGAGTCACTCTTGGTTTCATTCCCGTCTTTAACTTGGAGCCGTGATAGATGTGAATCCTAAATCAGATATTTGATTAAAGAGTCAATGAGGCTGAGCGCTGATAATGAAAGTCTAAGTGACAAATAGGCGAGCGAATCACAGTGGACGTCGACAAATCCCATTTCACCCGGCGGAGGTTTGAAATAAACAAAAGAAAACCCAGAATATCGAGGAGACGGTTCCACATAGTGCTGTGTGACAACAGAGAACCACTCGGCAACACAAATACCATCCTTAAAATACTTCTTCTTCTACTTCTACTTCTTCTCTCTTCTTTCACTGCAGCCAACAACACCCACTCGGGCCAAAGTCCATCCTCCCAGCTGCTGAGCGCAGGATTATTTTGCGCATGCAGAGACAGGTCCACCTCTGTGTTATTCTCTGCCTGCAAACCTCAAAATAATTACGGCCAGTCACTGAAACGACCATTCGACGAGGAGACGACCAAACTGTCTAATTGATGAGCGATAAACAGACGATGGAGCAGATGTGCTAAGCATTTTTCAAAATCAATTTTCGGATTTGCCCATTTTGCCGTCAAGTGTGCCGATCAGCCGGAGCGGCTGATGTTGTGACAGATGGCGGCGATGACTCGGCAGTTACTGTCGCAGCCACAACATAAACAGAGACGGTGAACTGCGATCAACATGGGTTCACTTTCCACCCTCGGGTTTTTTTTAATACATTTTACAGACTGATCCGACGTGAGTGATAAAGAATACTATCGTCTTAACGCGAAAGGATTTGGGAACTTTGCCCAAATGGCTGTTTACGGCGACACCTGTGGCAGTGAAGTGACGTGTCACGCTCACACGCATCCAGTATCGTGACGATCGAGTAGAGTGGACTGTCGTTCTATCAGAGCGAGATAGTGAGACGTCAGAGCCATGTGTCGGGATCTATGGACGGGATGCGAACACAATCGTTGTGTCAGTTTCTCAGGAAAGTACAACTTGAGTCATTTGACATCATAGACGGCCACAGGCTGACAAATGCAAGCAGGTGAGTTGGTGAACGTCTTTTCTTTTAGCTGCTTTATTTTTTGTCAGAAGTTGTGTAATGCACCTTTAACACACATGACGATTCATTTTGCGGTGTGAAAACTCCCACGTCTCAGGCCTTCGGTTTTAAATCGTAGATTTACGTTGACAGAATTGAGAATGACAAATGACTTGTTATTTGAGAGATATTTTGTAGTTTTTCTGGATCTTCACAATAAAAGCATGTGTTTCTCAATAAGTGAGTCAAAGCTCGATGAGTGGAGACTGAAAGAGATCATTTGTAGTCGAGTTAGAAAAAGATAATCAAAAGGCAGGGTAATGGAAAAGGCAAAGCTTTCCCATGGATGGACAAGGACACACACACACACGCACACACACACACACACGCACACACACACACACACATAAAACGGCTGAACTTAATTAGTGAAGAGACTATGAGTCAAAGGGGTTCTCTAAAAGCACCTGTCCTAGATCCCCGCTTTGCCATCCCCTTCACACCCACCCTGTCTGCGCATACACACGCGCGCACACACACACACACACACACACACACACACACACACACACACACACACACACGCTAAGAGTTCCAATTTTCACACAGTCTATGAACCTAATCGCTTAAAAGGACATTTTGTAACAAGCACAAAGGCAGACGCAAACAAATGCATTTATATCCCTCTCTGTCTCTCTCTGTCTCTCTCTGTCTCTCTCACTCACACACACACACACACACACACACACACACACACACACACACACACACACACTGTATGAATGTATGTGATACCTGTGAGAATGTGTCACCGCACCATGTTCCCATGTGGATAGACCTGCGGTGTGTGTGTGTGTGTGTGTGTGTGTGTGTGTGTGTGTGTGTGTGTGTTTGACAGAACATGTAATGAAAACAAGTTGGCACATTGTGTTTTCCCTGTGTCAAAAATCTGCCAAAATCTTTTTTTCACGAGGAAAAGGTTGTGACCCTGTTCACCACTTAAATCCGCCACAAATAAACAACCGAGGATGTTTATTTAAAAACTTTGTTTATAAAAGTTTAACAGCCTTTGGGCTCAGCCTGTGTTTGTGTGCAAATGACCAAAGCTTGTAGACAACGTCCATTCACAACATGTTAGAGAACCAATGGTAGCCTTCATTTCTCATTAAAACTCAAAAGCGGTTTAGTTTGTCCATTCTGGGCTACTGTAAAAACATGGCGGTGCAACAAGACACAACGAAAATATAAAAAACCCGCTCTATTCAACAATCTATATATTTTGGAGATTTGTAACTTGTTAAAATGGATTCAATTACTTTATATTCTTAATTTCACTTCATACAATCTCACTGTACCATTAAAGGTGCTGTGTGTAAGATTTGGTGACACCTAGGGGTGAAGTTCCTTATTGTACCTATCACCTCACCTTTATCCCTCTGAGCATCCAGGAAAACCAATAATAGAGAGTTTTCACTAAAACTCAAAAGTTGCTTAGTACGTTGACTCTGGGCTACTGTAAAAACATGGCGGCCCCCGTAGAGAGGACCCGCTCCTCATGTACATTAATGGGATCATTTAAGGGTAATGGGCAAAAAATATAAACATTTCTGTGATTATAAATTCATGAAAATGTCAGAACGTAATTGTTTTGTCATATTTTTTTAGAAGTGACAAAAACCACAATGAACTCTTACACACTGCACCTTTAGTGAGAACCGGTGTCGACCATACATGCTTGGAAGGGAGAGGTGAGGGGAGGACCTGCAACATCTCCACTAGAAGTCACCAAACCCTACAAACTGGATCGTTGACTGAGGAGCCTCCATTCCCCCCCTGAGATTTCAAAGTGCTGAAACTATGGAGAGTGAAAGTTTGAAGCGGATGCGGAGGGAAGGTGTCAAAGATCTGCCAGAGTCGAGCGAAGCGCCGAGCGCCTTCTTCTCTGAGCTTCTCACTTGAAAAGGAAAGTCGGAGTCGCGTGTGGGCGTGTGTGCGTTTCCTTCCCTGACACGCGCCCAACTTCGCCGACTGGCCGCGTGCCACTCTAGCAAATTCCTCAAATGATCAACCTCGAATGAGGGGAATCAGCGTGGCGTGTTGACTCTGCAGTACCCACATAAGCATTCAAAGTGGATTTTGGGAGAACGTCCCTCTTTTTCACCTGATGCGAAGAGCGAGAAAACCGATTGTTGTGTCTCTTTGGTCTTGTTTGTGAAAACGTCCTCGTTCATTATGCAGGGACGGACAGGGAGGGACGGGGAGGGAGGGAGGGAGGGAGCGAGGGAGCGAGGGAGGGCTGGTTCGGATGTTTCGATGCATCGCGGCAGAGGTCGGCTCTCCTGATGAATATCAAGCGAATCTGTTGCGCCGCTCCGACCGCCATCTGCCCCGCGGCACCGCCACAAACACATGTGAGGACGGATAATTTCATCAGCATATGCAACAATCCCGCCGAGAACAGCGAAAGGTTAAGCTTCCATATAGGAGGGAAACAGGAGCCCCCGCCTCGTCGTCATCTGTGGCAGATTGCCATCTCTCGTCTTTAAGTAAATGTCAGACTCGAACATTTGAAGCGGCAGCGTTTACCGTACGCGCGGCGGTTTGGCGGAGGAGCACCAATTCACTTAGCGTAAATGCTGGGATGGAAATAAAGACGACGCCGAGTCCCGTTCGAACAGGTTCCCGTTTCGTTCTGCGGGAGGAAATAAGAAGTTGGGAGCTTTCAGCCGCGCGGTTACGAGCAACTCGTCGTTCGTCTCGAACATCCCAAGCGTTTTCTAAATCGCGGCCAACCTTTGACGAGCGCCGCCGTCCAATCGCTGCACAGAATGCAAGAAAAGGTTCCACACTCAGCGAATGAGCCGTTCAATTTAAAGGTGCAGCGTGTACGATTTCGGTCATTTTTGTCACTTCCAAAAAATATAACCAAACGATTACATGCTGACATTTCCATGAATGTATAATCACCTAAATGTATTACATTCATCCCTAACCCTTAAATGAGCCCATTAATGTGGGTACATTCACATGAGGAGTGGGTCCTCTCTACGCGGGCCGCCATGTTTTGACGCACAAAGCATTTCTTTGAGTTTTAACGACAACCGAAGTCTTCCATGGGTTCTCCTGCATGTTCGGAAAGGTGAGGGTGAGTTGATGGACACAACATGCAACTTCACCTCTAGATGTCACCAAATCATACACACGGCACGTTTGAGAGCTTGTGAGCAGTGATATACCAAAGGCAAGAGAACAGGTCAATCATCAGGGCTCGGTGCTGCGAGGGCGAGATCCAATAATGGAATAAAAACTCACCTTGAGTCCAGGAGGGACCGTCTCTCCGCCACCTTTCATCCTGCGAGCCTCAGCCACCGGCACTGCCACTGTCCCCTCTGTTCCTCCTGAGAGCCACACAAACAGATTATTTGGACTTGCTAAATATATTTATCCCGCAGCCATGCTGAATGTTTAAAGAGACTTTTATTTTACGATCCATATACAATACAATTTTCAGCCCCAGTTTCGCAGCCCTTACATAGTCAATACGGCTACAGGCACATTCTGCTCGCTGCATGCGACCTTGTTTTTTTCTTTCCCCTCCTCTGCTCTTTGCAGCGCTTTTACTTTGAAGGGGTCAGGGCGGCTGAATAACTTCACTGCAGAGTGGAATAAATAAATCTGACATGTTAGATAACTTTTACTTGGAATGAAATGAGTGGAGAATGACCTCGAAACCAAAAAACAAATAGAAACAACAATAAAAGTCACGCCTTGATACCACCTTAAAGGTGCAGTGCGTAGGATTTTGGTCATTTTTGTCACCACTATTTGGAGGGGGAAAAAAAAATGCAACAAAACAATTATGTTGTGACATTTTTATAATCAGCGCAATGTATTATTTTTCTCCCATGACCCCAAAATGAGCCCATAAATGTATATTTACATGAGGAGGGGGTCCTCTCTATGAGGGCCACCATGTTTTTACAGTGGCCCAGAGTGGACATAATAAACATCTGTTGAGGTTTCATGACAACTGAAGTCTACCACAGGTTCTCCTGCATGCTCAGAAGGGTGAGGTTGAGGTGATGGATACAACATGCGACTTCACCACTAGATGTCACCAAATCTTACACACTGCACCTTTAAGGTTCAAAACGTGTGTGAAAGCAACACTTGTTGTATTTTAGAGAAGCTTCCAGAGCTGCTGGAGTTTTTCCAAACTGTCTCAACACACGAAGTTCATCATCACATAAACTCATGCACGGTGCATCAGCCCGACACTAAAGACAAAAAGAAAGGATGAAAAAAAGTAGATGCACGAAGCTACAGAGGCTCCTGAGGGCTGTGATGCAAAGTGCTCAAATGGGAGTGAAATAAAAAGGAGAAAGGGCAACACAGAAGGGGGCGGAGTTTGGGTGGGGGGCGGAGTTTGGGTGGGGGGGGGGGTGTGCACATACAATACTCAACTTCAATCAATTCTTCCTTTTGCCATGGCAACAAATAAAGAAAAGAGAGATCGAGTGTGTGTGTGTGTGTGAGAGAGAGAGAGAGAGAAAGATAAGAAATAGAATACAATTCATACAGAATGGATGTAGGTGGTAACTAGGCAACAGGCAGCAAAGAGCGGACAGTTTACTCATGTGCCCTGTGAGTCTACGAGCTTTATGAGTTTCCATCCATCCCTTCATTGGCCAAATAAGAACTGAGATGAAACGGAAACAAAGGAAAACATGTTTGTGCGTCACTTACCATCGAATTTGGTGTCAAGAGAGAGAAGCAGAAAATATGAGCAGTTTCTGCAGTTCTCACTTTGACCACTAGGACGTCCATAAACATTCTATACCCTGGGTGTGATGACTGGGATTTTCAAGGACGATACATTTACAACATTCATCTCTCTAAGTGAACTTTGTATCTGTTTACTAAATCCTACACACTGTGCCTTTAATTCCAAGGGGCAGCAGTTGCTCAGTCAGTGCGGACGCAAGCTTGTAACCGGAGGGTCGCTGGAGAGGCGCCAGCCCCTCCTCCTCCTGGGCACTGCCAACGTGCCCTTGAGCAAGGCAAGGCACCAAACTGCCAACTGCTTGCCGCGCCTGTATGTGGTAACCCTCTCTCTAACTTCTCTCCCCCCAGTGCATGTATTGTGATTGTGTGTGTCTCTGACCGCATGCACAGCATGTAAAACAAACAAAACAAAACATGTAAATGAAATGTAGAGTGAAAAACCTTTGAAGTTCCCCTTAGTGGGATTAATAAAGGTAATCTAATCGAAAAACGATCGAAAAACAAGATCTTTAGCTGCAGTGCGCAGCTTCACCCCCAGATATCACTAAAGGTCACGCGCTGCACCTTTAATCCCAGAACCAACAACATGTTTTTTTTTATCTCTCGATACATTTACGAGGTTTAAGTCACTTGAACAATTTACCTGAAAATATTTATCGGCTCGAACCTACTGTCTGTAAACTGAATTTGCACATATACAATTGATAGACAAATAAGTAAACAAACAAACAAACAAACAAACAACAAGGCGGGGGGGGGGATGGAAAAGGTTAACCTACCACTTATAAACAAGCAAACTCAAGCACACACACACGAGCACACAAACACACACACAAGCACAAACACACATACACACACATATAAGACATTAAAAATAAAGCAAGGTACTGCACAAGAGCACTTGGGGAGACTTCCAGTTGAATAGACAATAAACCTTTTGTCATGTTATTGTTAACAATTCAAAAGAAATGAAAGCCAGAGGAAACATAAGTTACTTTGCAGTGCCTGTAAAAAAAAAGGCAGCAGTAAAACAGAAAGGTCTTGTGCTTTGATTTAAAAGAGCGGTGGTGGACCTGCGCTTCTCTGGGAGTTTGTTCCAAATGTGCAGGGCAGAGGAACCGGACACCGCTGCTCCACAGGTCACTTCTCTGGGGACAGAGAGAAAAGAAAGACCAGTCTCACAGGACCTGAGGGCGCGGACTGGCTCACTACGCCGCCGCAGCAGCAGCAGCAGCAGCAGCAGCAGCAGCAGCAGCAGCAGCAGCAGCAGCAGCAGCTCAGAAATGTATTTTCAATTATTCAGGGCTTTATACAGCAAGAGGAGTATTTTGAAATGAGATTTTGAGGATCACTGGTCTGGTAGCCGGAGTAAAGTCTGACCTAACAAAAAAGATATAAAGCTATAAAATGCATTCGTTTCAAACAGTCATTTATCTTTTCCCCCTCTATTATATGCATTATCTTTTATTGGCATCGTCTTTTACTTCTTATAGTGATCAAATGTGAATTTGTGAGATTCATTTCTATTTCAGTTCACAGAAATGGAATTTTTAGAATCAAAATAATGTTTTAAAAGGTATCTCACAGACTTCTCACAGACTCAAGAACAGGGTAACTTTACCACTAGATGGCACTGAATCCTACAAACTGGAGCTTTGATCTCCCTCACCGTTCTAACCTCCCCATCGTTCTGATTCCGACCGTACTTTCTTCATTTTGTCTCCGTGCGTTTGGAGACGTCCTTGTCGAGCACCTTGACTCGGCTGCTGTGTGTGAAACAAGGCTCATAAACAAAAACACATCGTCTTGCAGTGAGAGTTTGGCATTTTAGGTGAAATCTGGGAGGTGAATGAAACACTGAGAATTTCACGGCCATGACGAGGAGTCTGTGCATTGAACTTCCCAGTCACTTGTCACCATCTGCGTCCTTGAGCTTCGACCTCACCTGACCACCAGGAGGCCACACAGCACAGGAGAGAGAGCGAGAGCGCGAGAGAGAGAGCGAGAGAGAGAGAGAGAGAGAGAGAGAGAGAGGGCGGGGGGTGGCGTAATTCACTAGAAACAATCTCCTGTGATGGGCTCTGGCCCTTTCACCCTTTCACCCACAGCTTGGCTCCGTCTTCTCCCTCACGAACTCAGCCTGAGTCTGTAGGGTTTCACACTGAGACGTGAGAGAACATTCAATAAGACCAGGCAACTATTTGATGTCGGAGCGCTCAGAGAGCAACGCACATCTGAGATGACGCCGGGCTCCCGTTGCTTTGACCGCTAATCTGCTTCGTGGGTTAGCCCACCGCTGTGCGCATACAATAAGACCGGGGGGCCAATGTGTACAGACACGGTCAGTAACGTGCGCAGAGCAGAGCAGCTGGCGAGTGCGCTCGAACCCCCCCTGACACGCAGGGAGTCACGTCAGAACGCAAGTGTGGAAGCTGCTTCATTCTGCAGAGACACGGGGGGAGGGATGGAGGGATGAGGGAAAGGAGAGGGCTGATCAGCGCACGACTGAGGTCTGTCGAGTCTTGTAGGACGTCACATGATGACATAGTTACTTTTTGAGTGTGGATGGATGTATGGATGGATGGATGGATGTATGGATGGATGGATGGATGGATGGATGGATGGATGGATGGATGGGTTGACAATTGCATGTTGCATCCATCACCTCACCCTCATCCTTCTGAGCATGCAGGAGAACCAATGGTATTGGTCATTGAAACTCAAAAGGTGTTTAGTATGTCCACTCTGGGCTACTGTAAAAACATGGCGGCCCCCGTAGAGAGGACCCGCTCCTCATGCAAATGTACATTCATGGACTCATTGTATGTATATGTATACATTAAGGTGATTGTAGGTTAGTTGTAGTTTAGCCTCACCTCTTTTATGAAATACAAAATGTAAAGGTCAGTAAACATGATGCATTTTTCATACGTTCATTTCAAAATCATTCTTCAAGCGGCATTTCATCACGAATCTGTCTGATGCGGCTAAAGATACATCAAAATATAAATCCTGCAGAGGATTGTCCCGAGCCTCGGCCCCATAAAGTGCGTCGATGCCTCCACCTTGGCTGTTGTTTTATTTGTTTGCAGCCTCCCTGTTTGGGTTTGGCCTCACCTCTCTCGTAAAGCCCGGCATCAGGCAGCTGCTTCCACCAAACATGGGCTTTTCAAGTCAGTTCAATACCCAACACACCATGTTTGCAAATAACTTATAAATAATGAAGCATTTAGAGAATAAGGAGCTGAAGGAGTTATTTTATTTTATTTTTTTCCAGGAGTTTGTTCAGCACAAAAGTAAAAGGACAGAGTTTGCCGAACTTGTTTTCATTATCAGACATAAATCTAATTGTGCACGATTTCTGTAACATTTGTGACAAACTGACATTTCTATGAATTTACACTCACCTGAATGTATATTTTTCCCCCCTTGACCCTTAAATGGGCCCATTAATGAATATTTACGTGAAAAGCGGGTCCTCTCCACGGGGGCCGCCATCGTACGGTAGCCCAGAGCGGACGTACTAAACGTCTTTTGAGTTTTCATGACAACAGAAGTCTGCCACCGGTTCTCCTGCGTGCTCCGCGGGGTGAGGGTGAGGTGAAGGATACATCGTGCAACTTGACGCCACCAAAAATCGAACACGCTGCACCTTTAACGGTGGATCTGTGGCCCTCACAGTGCACTGCAATAAGCAGGGCCTGAGGGTCACTGAGATCAAACAGTAGCATTGAACGATGCCCCTCTCACCTGCGCTGCCTACGCGCACATCCCCTAGAACCCCGTCGCTCTCAGTCTCCACAACATGCCTGTATAAGAGCCTGGAGCACAGATGAAAGCCGGGGGTTAGCGAGACATGGATGATGTAATTGATGTCAATGCCACTTTTCTCTCGGCGCCGTCTCCTCTCTCCACTCAGCTCGGAGCAATAGTCAGGCAGCGCACGTCCATGTGTTGAGAGGCTTTCGCTAAAAAGGGGCTGTTGGGAGGAGGCGGGATGTATCGTGGCTGAATGACGGACGACTGCACCTTTAACCAAAGCCACGCGCCACTGCTGATTATATCCAAACGTAGGAAACACCCAAGGGTGATGTTGGTGATTTTGATCCTTAAAAAATAGATGCCGTGCCTTTATCCTGCACGTACGGAGCCAGAGTCTGCGCGGTGATAGAGGTTTGACCATGGTCGACACAAGCGTTCAATCATTCACATCAAAAAGAAATGACTTCGCACATTGTATTTTTTTTTCTTATGCAACTCTATTCCACGTGTTCAGTTCAAGGTTTAAATGAACTACAACTGAGCTGTTTCAAGTAAACTTCATAGTGGGTTAGTATGAATACTTTTATCGCATGACATTGAATTTCTATTTGAATCTTTTACATTTATCTTCATGTAACAATATCACTTGTTTTAATAATAATAATAATAAGAAGAAGAAAGAAGAAAGAAGAAGAAGAAGATTGAATAGTAAAATGAATAAATAATAATAATAAATAATTAAAATCAAATGTACTGTAAACAAGCATAGTGTATACCGATTGGGTTGGGAGCAGTTCTTTTGACCATGGAAAAGTTTCTACAGACATTGTTTGAGAAGTAGTATTTCTTATTTATTGACTGTGAATAATTCTGCTGAGAAACAAACATCTCCCCCTCGTGAAGATCAGAGGTTGTCACGCAGATCTTATTTGGAAGTATTTGCATTTCCATACACACAGCGGAGGGGGATTTGTATGTTTTTGTAATGTGTCACATATACATTTTTTTTGGCTGCAGACTGAATCCCCTCCGATTCTCCACTTCAATATTAATCATCACGAAGCTAAACACCAAATTAAGTTCTTACTTGTCGAAGTTTACCTTCTTGAGCCTCTTGTCGAACTTTTCATACGACAAAAGAAATTAAAAAAAAACTCGACCGAAGGGCTCGGAGGAAACGGACACTGGTCTGCGCCTCTTTCTGGCCACATGACATTAATTGAGCCGCTGGGCCCATGAGCTCATCCGTGTCCCTGCCTGAGTTTGATTGTCCCATGGGGGCTGGTCAGACATGAAAGGACGGCGCTGACAGGTACTCGGCTCTGCCACGGCCACAGTGATGCAGCACAGTGTGGTGGGACAGCTCCGGGTTTAATACGCCGGCCTGGTTTGGTCTGTAGTGACAGGAGGATGGGGTAAGGGGGGGGGGGGGGGGGGATGGGGGGGGGGGGGAGAGGGGGGTGAGTTTACGTTGTCTGTTGAATGTAAATTGTGCCACTGTGATAAAAGCAGCACAACAAATAATTAAAAGGAGCTGTCACTTTTTAAAGGTAAGATCTAGAAGATTTGGTGACATCTAGAGGTGAAGTTGCATTTTGTCTCCATCGCCTCACCCTCACCCTTCGGAGCGTGCAGGAGAACCTATGGGAGCCCTGGGTGGTCAAAAGATGCTTAGTATGTTCAATCTGGGCTAGTGTAAAAACATGGCGGCCCCTATAGGGAGACATTTAAAGGGCTCATTTAAAGGTGCAGTGTGTGATGTTTTCCTTCTGTAGAAATAGAATTACAGAACAATTATATAAAAACACCTTAATGTCTGACTTGCTTTTTACATGACCCTAAATTGAGCCCTTTAAATGTATGTTTACATTAGGAGCTGGTCCTCCCTACGGGAGCCGCCATGTTTTCACGATAGCCCAGATCGGGCGTACTGATCATCTTTTGAGCTTTAATGGCCACCCAGGGCACCCATAGGTTCTCCTGCATGCTCGGCTGGGAAACGAAATGCACCTCCACCTGTAGATCTCACCAAATCCTACACACTGCACCTTTAAGGGTAGTGCAAAAAGCAAGTCATACATTGAGCTGATTATACATTCCTAAAAAAATGTCTGTATATACTTTGTATGTTTGTTATTTCATTTCTGGATTGAAGTGACCGACATCGTACACACTGCACCTTTAAATACAGTGGGGTTTTCTCTCCCTGTGCCCTGGTCGGTCAGTCGTCCCCCCCCCCCCCCCCCCCCCCGCACCCCCCACCCCCAGAGTACAGACCAGAGCTCGGAGGTTCAAATCAAACAGTCCCGGCGATGAAAAGAGCAGGTCTCTGAGGGCTGATGGAGAAGAGGGAGGATGAGATGCAGACATCACAGACAGGAGGAACAAATAGCGTGTAATCTGTCACTATAAAGAATTCACTTCAAAGAGTCACACAGTGACCTGGTGCGACTCGCGCAGATCCTCTTGAAGATCCAGTACAGTATCTTAGTCCTTAGCGTATTATTCCCCATCACTCTCTGGTTTACATATTCCAGCGCCGTGACCTTGAATCCACCTCTGCAGACCTGTCTTTGAGAGCAGTGGGGTGGAGGAGGCGCTCTCACGGCTGACAGCAACGAAAAAAATAAAAAAAATAAAATAACTGTCGCATAATAAATATGAGGCGGCACAGACGGAACGATTAACATCACAATCAAAGAAGTTCCTCGTGCCTTGTGCAAGGAAGTGGGTGGGAGCAGTGCTACAGTCAGATCTATAACACATTTGGCTGCGGGTGCGATGTGATTCCACTCCTTCGTGAGAGAGTTTCGCCCGGTCCGAGAGCATTTGGAGCTAATGTCATCGTAGCGGACGCACGGCGTCCTCGCCGCTAAACTGTGACATATCGGCAGAGGAAAGTATCCACTGCGCTGCCACGGATGGCAGTATAATTACACTCTCCCGTTATTGTGATTTACAGCGGCGCCATTAGACCTGACTGTGATTACGCTAATTAAAAGGGACGTGTGGCTGTGGTGCTCACCCAGCGCCATGGAAACCCAAAGGACCGTCCAAATACGCTAATGTGAGGAAAACCCGTATAATGACTCATTGTTATGTATAAGGGATTATGCTAAACAGTCACTCGTTGTTCATTTGTCAATAGCCACGCAACAACATCAGGTGTGCGGCTTTGATTCATATTTTCTTAAGCAGCGTGCACCGCCGCTGCTGCACAAAGAGCCGCTCACGCGCCTGCTCAAAGGTCCGTGAGGCCGATCTGCTCGGCACTTTATAGAAGTGACACTGGAGACCTTTGGCACATTGGACGCGCGCAAAGTGTGGAAGCCACGAGATGAAGAGTTCCTGAGACGTCAGAGTCACAAACGCACCGGAGACACAGAGAGAGATTTCAGCCAGGCCCGAGCTGTGTCACGCGCGTTCGGCCATTAACTTCTGCGGCCACACAGACGCCGTTACTTCCGTAAAAATAAGAGAACGAACTGAACAACGACGATAGACAACAACGTGGAACAACAGGTGTTTGGCTGTGGGTTCTAACAGCTGTCTGGTGTCAAACGCTCACCTTGGAGGCATCTTTGTCTCACACCCTTGGAACAAAGGAGCAGACAGCGTGTTCATCGTTAATTGTCAAGTTATCTAAGTAGTCATTTAATTACTTTATTCTTTAAAGGGAAGCTATCAAGCCCATTTCCAGTGCTCTCCATTTGTTCTTTGGCCTCGATTTGCATAATCAGCAGCGTTATGTACACTGTGCAAACACGCACTCAGATTATTCTATGAATGTTTGATCACGTTATTCATGATATTCCGAACATTACAACAGTGCGTTTCACTTTAAAAGTGGGGAAAGGCCCTCACCTCTCCCCGACACCGACGGACTCTCACAGAAAGTGAAAGTCAAAGCATTGGACTCAATGTAAATGTGACATTTAGAATAAAGCGGATATATACAGCGAATGTCACCGTAGAGGTACTTTGCATGAATATGACTCGACTTCAAATGAGGCATGAAGTCTGCTGGTTTTCTCTCGTGTCCATTCATTGTGACCATGATGGATGGAGTGCACCAAATAAACGGAGCACTTTGGGAGCGAGATAAAACATTCCAGGCGGCAGTTCTGACATTCTGCACCGTAACGTGACGACAGGACGGATTTGAAATGTTAATGCCTGGACACTGGTCACTGCTTATCTGTTGATTTCATAAAACTGCTTTTGACGCACAAGGGGACAGAAGTGTTGTCCAGGACTAACAGGACGTCCACGATGGGACGGTTACCAGGGCGTTAACGTGTTTTCCATTTGTTGCGTTGCACAAGCACGCGTGTGTGATCCTCACCCACAGATTGTCCGGTCCCTGAACACAGCGCCACCTGCAGTCATGGGTGTCACATCGGCTCTGGCCGGTTAAGAAAAGGACATTTCCTCCGTGGATCTAAAGAGTCACGCGTAATACAAACATGCGCGTGACCGAGACTAAATATAGAGTCGACTGCAATCTCTGCGTCTCCTATTTGGAAGCCAGGTGCACTTGTGCCTCGGCAGATTGCTGTTAGAGAAGACCGGCCAGACACTGAGGCTTTGTTCTCCGATTCAGCCTCATATTCTTAACTCGGGTTGTTATTTGGGTTTTTAGTTAAAAAAATAAAAATAAAAAAAGGTGCAGTGTGTAAGATTTCGCTCCATTTCTGTCACAGGAATAGAATTACAAAGCAATTATATACCGACGTTTTTACAAGTGTATCATCACCACCACAAAGCATGACTATCTTTTTACATGACTTTAAAATTGCCACTTTAATGTGTATTTACACCTATTTACACCAGGGGGGGGGGGGGTCCACCCAATGGGGGCCATCATGTTTTTACTGTAGCCCAGAGAGGATGTACTAAACTTCCTTTGAGCTTTAATGACAACAGAATTCAGAATATACAACTTCACCAGCAGATGTCACCAAATCTTACACAATGTACCTTTAAATG
>JAFBJT010007817.1:11504-27279 GCA_016785325.1 Chascanopsetta lugubris
TCTGTCTCTCTCTCTCTCTGTCTCTCTCTCTGTCTCTCTCTCTCTCTCTGTCTCTCTCTGTCTCTCTGTCTCTCTGTCTCTCTCTCTCTCCAGCTGTCTTCTGTACAAGTATCTCTCCCTCGACTCATTCCCGTCCATCTCCGGTAACGACGCCAGTTGCCGAAACGACAACCACTTGCCCCGCCCCTGCCCCACGGAGCGGGTCACCCCACGCCACCCGGACATGGCGGTGTGCAGCGGCTTTGATGTGAGAGTAGGAAGGAGGAGAGTAATAACAACAACAACAACAACAACAACAACAACAACAACAATAATAATAATAATAATAATAATAATAATACAGCTGTATTGTCATTGCACAGCAGATATGATGAAATTTAGTTTGTCAGCAATCTCTCTTTTTCTTAACAGCCGAATATTGAATCTAAAATATAATTCAAATGTGCAAAAGCTATGTAAATTGTTCGTATAAATAAATGCATATAAAAGGACTGAAATGTAAATAGGACAAAATATACATACGTTAGAGCTATACAGAGTATAGCTATTATATTAATGCAAATATCGAATCAACCAATCACGTATACAGCTAATATTCAATGCTTTTAGGCATGTGGCAGTTGCACTAGTTCAAACAGATTCAAATTCAGGTTGAAAGGTGATTTATTCAATTGAATGAAACATGGTTGTTCATGCTAGACAGCTAGTCTGAGTATTTCAGAACCTGCCTAACCTCTGGGAATTCCACACACAATTATATCCTGGATTATTATTAATTATATCCTTTCAGAGAAAGTTCAGAAAAAGAAAATAAACATTGAGCACACAGCTGAGTGGTCAAAAATACTTTGTTGAGGCTAGAGGTCAGAGGGGAATGATCAGAGGGATTTGAGCTGATACAGAGGCTGCAGAAAGAGTCTCTCTGAACTCAACACAATGTCAAAATGTGAAGCAGAACCACAATTTGACCAGAGAGGTGTATTCATCAATTCACTTAACCCCTTAAGTTTTGACTACGATGGACCGCATTTGCTCTCATGAGTGAAAGTGAGTCTGGAAAGTTTACTTCATGTCTATAGCATTTCTTGAGCTAAAATCAACATTAGCGGTTGGAACATGACTCACAGCTCCACCCAGTGTTTTAAATCATTTTGGACTTGGCAGAGCCAATGCAAACACTGAGTCAACTGTTTTGAATCGTTTATCTTTTTTAAATAGGTTAATATTCTGAAATCAAAATGGACGGACTTGTGCCACCACCACCTGCTCGTGAATGCAGCTCAGTGGTGGATCAAAACCCACAAAATCACCGCAGTCGACACTTTCTGCATCACACTCACAAATCAAATCAGTGGCAGGTGAATAGTTTAAGGTGGTAGAACCTTCAGCTACCAAGCTCCTCCAACCAACCAGCTCCCTCTTTCAGCTCGGTCGGCTGATTCTGCCTCTAACTTTATGATCAGCCTGATCAGAACAGTCCAGCAGTCATTCTGCTATAGGCTCAGACTGTTGGAGGAACTCCCATCATGCACCAAGACTGAGCACTTACCATTTCCCCCATTCTCCACACCCTATTTCATCATTTTATTTTCTATGTCACAAACCCTGTCTTTTACATCATAATCGTCATTACTATGTAATCGGTAGTATCAATCCCATGAATGCGCACCACATGTTACTCATCCAACTTCTTTTTTGGAGTCCCTGCGCTCCACTGTTTTGCATCTCTGCTGCTCAGGCTGCATCCGGGTTGTGAGGGTGGATGAATGGGATGATGCTAAGATGAGGATGAGGGTGCTGGCTGTGATTGTGACAGTGGATCCTGGATCATGGCGATTAATCATGATGGACCCAGAGATCAAGATGGACTTATATATCTATGCATTTATGCTGTGTGTATTATTGTTGCCTGTTCCATCTATTACACGTCTGTCCATCCTGGGAGTGGATCTCTCGAGTGTGACGCTCCCTGAGTTTTCTACCTATTTTTTTTTTTTTACCTTGCGAATGTGGGCTGAATAAATAAGATTCGATTTTGATTTGATTTCTGTGGCACGTGCTGTCTTGGCACTGTTCGTCTGTGCCAGTGATTCAAAAAGCTGAGAATGGCCATGGTCTTTGCCAAGAAAGAACTGGAAATGAAACGTTTCTGCTTCATCCAGCGTTTCTTTTGAAATGAACTTTGCCACCACTGGAAACAAAGCTCGTAGCAAGACTAGGTCGTTTAGGAAAGAGTGTCTTTGCCCACCTCCCTGCACTGCCAATCCAGGGAGACTCACTTCAGCCAAAACTCAGGGATGACTTTAATAATCTGAATAAAGAGGACACGGGGAAATAGAATAATGATCTGTTGTAAGTGGAGCTCCATCTAATACATCACAGTCTCTCTATTGTACTGTAGACGTGTGAATTAACCTGCAGGACTGACACATGATTTTAAATTGCAGGATCTTATCTGGCTGTCTTAGGGAGTGTCTGCCTAATCATAGGTGGAGAAAAAACTGTGTTAATTGTTCGAAAAAAGCAATTTAATTGCGCTTGGAGGCCCACACCAGTAATTACAAACCACTAGGAAAGTTGACAGACCTGTGTGATCACCAATACATGTGTCTGGGTAATCTTGCACTGCGGTATGTACATATATTAAATTAATGAAGATAATTGCCGTGGGGTTAAGGAGACATTTGCTACATTTCCAAACTGAGTGGTTCAGCACAGCCTTTCTTAGTTGTAACGGATAATCTGCACCAGGGAAATGAAAGGCATCCACTCCGTGGGAAAAAAAAAAATTATAATAATGTGTAAATGGTAATGGACGTGAAAACAGATGGTGTGTGTTGTGTGTTTTTACCCAGTTCTGTCAACTGGTCTGCAGCGCTGCTCTCTCGTCCATGCCCATCTCCTCATCCTACCACACACTCCTCTCGCTCGCTCCCCATTTGGAGTGGGTGCATTTGTATGGAAATTACCAGTCTGCACCACTGCAGGCTGTTTTCAAAGTGTCCATCACCTTTTTTGGGGTGTATCTTTATTTATTTATTTATTCACCGGTTTAAAAAAAAAAAAAAAGTCAGTGAGGGAGAGACAGACGGAGAGACAGAGAGGAAGAGCTCTGTTATCTAAGTGGAATTGTTATTAGTTGGGCTTTGCCGATGTGATTGGACTCGGCTCCGGCAGCACCTAGTGCCGAACAACGATTAGTTGCTCTCCGCTGGAGGGGAAAAGTTGATTTCTTTTTTCCTCCACTGCCTGCACAACCAGCCGAGCCTATTCTCTCTCTCTTCAGCAATTTTCAGCCGAATATCTTTCACATCTTGTCCGTCTTTTCTTTTTTTTTTGGCAGCATCACATATTTCTTTTCTCTACTTTCATCTTTCCCTCGCTCTTATTCCTGTCTCTCTCTTTCTTCAGCTTTGATCCTTTGTGTGCATCGGTTCCCAGTTCCACAATGCAGTGTTAACGGCATGCTTATTGCCCTTTGTTCATTTTGATGGTGCAGATATGAACAGGACAATGCAGTGCAACTAAGGTCACTCACTAGCTGTAATGCAGTCAAATAGATACAGCCGCTGGTATTATTTTGGCTATTAATACTGAAAGACTGGCCAGTAGGAGAAAACCCTTTGTACTAACAGGAAATTTAGGATTTTCATCGCAGATAGAAATCGTGAAACCATATATCCTTTGTACGAGGCAGGATAGGGAACACAAGTTCAACTTTGGAAACTCTGACCAACACTTTTTTTTTTGCTTTTGAATTCCATAGGCTTAACATAACGTTGCCCGGACTGTTTTACAATGAGCGACCATCTCCAACCGCAAATAGGTGCTTTGCCTTCCCAAAACATGACCACAGAAACCTCGACTATGTGTTAGCTTGGAGCAGCTATTTAAAAACTATATAAATGTCATGTTGACCGAAGGATGTGCAGTTGTAAAGAAGTGACCGTTGAAAGCTCTGACTATTCTCCCTTTAAAAGCACGGCTGGATTGTACATTATTGCCAACATTGCTTTGTTAAACCTTTATGAAAGCACAGGGTAACAGTGAAGTGAACAGCTTAAAAGCTGCTTGTGGAATGTTCCACTACCGTTTGAACCTGTCGATTTGGAGTGGACTGTTAACTGTGATGCTGGCCGCAGCTTTTCTTTCTGAAACTGCTGTAACTGAGTGACAGGTAGACGCTTAAAGAGATTTTGGAGATATAAAGCTGAATCAAGTCAAGTCAATTTGATTTATATAGCTCCAGAGCATGACAAGGTGCTTTACGGAATGGTCAAAACCTTGAAATTACATAGAAAACAGTTTCCACAGCAAAGTGTTGGCAATTGCAGAGAGTAAAAACCTCTGACCTCTGACCTCTACTGCACGACGAGCTGTTCAGCTGTTGCTTAAAGGTGAACCCTTGTGCTTTTCATGACGTTTACAATGAAACATACTGTTGTAATGTAGGAATGTCATGATCATTCATCGTGATGATGGTCAAGCATTTATAAAATGACCTAAATGCTTGTGAGAGTAATCTTATGGAGACTGGGGCAGCTTCAGACGGAGCTGCAAAATCCTCGCTTGGACGGGCTTGCGGCTAGCAGCGTCAAATAAAACGGAAATGCTCAATATGGACATGTTTACCACGCCCACAACCATTGGACTGGTCCCGATGTCCCCATTAATGCATCATTCCACTTTTTACGTTAAACTTGTAAAGTTGAGGTTTCATATTGGAGGCTGCCGGCTGAGAGCACGCATGTGAAGCACGCTTGGAGGCTGAGACTAACCTACATGTTCATCCAATCTGGGATCTCCCAGAGATCAGCCAATCAGGAAGTAGTGGGGTTTCCGGTGAGGAGGGGGGGGGGGCAAATCCAAGCTTTTTGCTCAAGGAAGATTTTTTAGATTTTTAAAAGAGTTTAGTATCCTGAAAGAAGCCAAGAAACAAATAGAATGCCCTGATAATGGGCATAATCCTCTTTAAGTTAAGACTTAGCTGATAGGACCCTGCCCTGGAGAATCAGTTGTCATCACCAGCATCACAAATTGGTCATTGGAATCATCGCCCAGCTCAATGGGTCCCAGCCACTACGGTCTGAGCGCCTGTTAACTTAATGTTAATTAATATTTTAAATATTGTGTCCACATTATTATCCCTGTCGACAGAACTCAAGATTTGTGAGTCGCAGACACGGGCAGAATTTTCTGGAGTTACCAGAACTGTGACATGCCATTGTACAGTTTGTACTATTTCTACAAGGCAAGTCTTAAACGTAATAACTCTAAACTTCCTGCGTTTGCTTCATCAACAGCTGGGTCAGACCATCCTCCTCCTGTGATACGCCAGGGACCGATCAATCAGACCGTTCCCGTGGACAGCGCGGTCGTCCTCGGCTGCCAAACCGTCGGCCCTCCGTCACCCACGGTCCACTGGAAGAAGGACGGCGTGCAGCTTTCTCCAGCCGATTCCCGCATGTCTATGACAGACACAGGATCACTGGAGATCCACCACACCAAGGTGAGGGATGGAGCTGCGAGGTAGCTAGCGGTTACAGTGAGCGTTCGGCGCCCAGCCAAACCACTCATGTCTGTGTCGCGTCTCCTCAGCTGGCAGATACTGGCCTTTACTCTTGTGTGGCTTCCAGTCCAAACGGAGAGGCTTCCTGGACAGCGTACCTGCAAGTGAAAGGTAGAGTGGTCACACTCTCAGAAAAGCTGAGTCATGGTTGACATTTTGATGAATTTGCCGTTTTGCCCTGCAGAGTTTGGAGTCCAGTCCACTCATCAATCAGACCCTGACCTGATTCCCAGTGCTCCGTCGAAACCAGAGGTGACTGACGTCAGCCGCACCTCCGTCACCCTGACGTGGAAAGGCAGCCCCGGTGCATCACCTGCATCTTATCTGATCGAGGCATTCAGGTTAGACTTCAGAGCTATCTGGCATATTAAAGGTGCAGTGTGTAAGATCTAAGTCATTTTTGCCGCTTCTGAATATCTTACAAAACAATTACATACGGACATTTCAATTCGTTTATAATCACCTAAATGTATCCAGTCCCCTTTAAATGAGCCCATCAATGTACATTCACATGACGAGCAGGTCCTCTCTTACAGGGGCAACCATGTTTTTACAGTAGCCCAGAGAGGACATAGGAACCATCCTCTGAGATTTAATGACAACTGAAGTCTACCACGGGTTCTCCTGCATGCTCAGAAGGGTGAGGGTGAGGTGATGGACACAACATGCAACTTCACCTCAAGATGTCACCAAATCGTACACACTGCACCTTTAAAACACAATTTTTTTTTTTTTTTAAACTTGAGCTTAATTATAATTGTACAACTTTCCGTCCTCTCTGCCTGCAGTTATACATTAGGCAGCAGATGGATGACCCTGGCTGAGCACGTGAAGACACAGACCTACATTCTGAGGAACCTGAAGCCCGGAGCCGTCTATCTCTTCATGGTCAGAGCGATGAACGCACACGGCCTCAGCGACCCCAGTCCCATCTCAGACGCCATTAGAACACAAGGTCGGTGTTTTTACGGGTTCATGGTGCAGATGACTGTGAAAGTGCAAGCAGAGTTCAAGTTTGTTTGAAATGAGTCATTGTCAGTTCATCTTTTGCTGTTTCACACACTTTGTTCCCAGCAGACAGCGCCTCCACCATGCAGGGTGTGGATCATCGTCACATCCAAAAGGAGCTGGGAGACGTAGTGATCCATCTGCACACGCCGACAGCGCTGTCGTCTTCCGCTGTCAGGCTACAGTGGATGGTAAGATATTATACATATTGTACCATATAGGCTTCTACATGTCGGGGCCACACAACTAAAATAAATGAAGTTGTCAGAGCAAGGGTAAATATGGGAACAGTTCAAATGTACATTTTTACCAATAAACATACTATGTGTAAACCTATGATTCAAAAACCATTGGGTCAGGCTTTGAAAAAAAGGCAGATGAATTCTCGCTGACATGTTTTTATTTAGTCTCCAGAGCAGAGTAAAGAAGTAACTCTTCATGGTGATTGATCTAATGCACTTTGAAGAGATTCAGTAGAAAACATTTATCAGCAGAAAGTAAATCCACTTCCCACTCACTCACTTTTTTTATAAAAACGCATTTTCACACAGTGTGTGCTTGTGTGTGTGTGTGTGTGTGTGTATGTGTGTAATGCAGCTATTACTCCTAGACCTAGATCTGCTTACACTCAAACCATAAAGGTAATATAAAAAAATGTAATTATGTTAATGTTTACATTAAGGTGAGGTTAGGTTTAGATTAAGATTAAGATTTAGGCTAAGATTAGGTCTATCTCAACGTTATTTAATGTATATTAATATTATGTTGTGTTTATCTTAAGTTTATTTTTTCTTTACAGTTAAGTGTAGGTTTGGGTGGAATTCGGTTCGCAGCCTGATTAGTTTTAGGTTAGGTCTTTCAATTTCAGTTCGGTCATACACTGAGGTCAGTTTAAGGGTAAGATTTGGGGTAGGATTTACAGTAACATTAGGTTTGGTTTGGGATCAGATTAAGATGAATTTTCTGACTTTAAGGAGAAGGTTACGTATATCTAAATGATAATGTTGGGTTAAGCTATAGGTTAAGGTCATAAAAGGATAAGGATAGGTTTTTAGGTAAGGGTTAAGCATAAAGGGAATGTGGTTATGGTTCCAGTAACTCTCCAGAAAATCAATGAAAGTCAATATAATGTCCTCTGAAGTCCATCGAGGAAATAGACTGTGTGTGCGTGTGTGTGTGTGTGTGTGTGTGGGGGGGGGGGGGGGGGGGGGGGTTGTATGTGCATGTGTGTATGTTAGCATGTGTGGAGGCCACCCCCACAGGCATCCTTTGTCATAATTGGTGTGGTTTAAATGGAAAGTGCTTGATTCTCGGCTGGCTTGATTTGAACCAGAGTTTCCGGAGAGGGAACTATTAATGACCTGATATTGTGGTTTATAGTGAGAACTCACAGATATGTGGAAATATGCTAATCTGTTTTAGGCCTGAAGGCAAAGTGAATGAACTGAGTTTTAACAGATCCTGTTCGCAAGGGTGACACACAAACCTCCCAGGCCGCGCGATATTATAACTCACACACAGATATTATTTCAAACCTCAGACCTTTACACGTCTTAACCATAAATTGTGACTTTCCACAAAAATGTGACTCTGCATGTCGTTTTAGGTCGAACAGCAGTCCCCGTACACCCAGGGCTACAAGGTGTTTTACAGGGCGTCTGCTGAGCACGGCCACCCTGAGGTGCAGTGGAGTTTCCTGGAGGTGCGAGCGCCCCGGGAGGACGGCGTGGTGATCGGTCAGCTGAGGCGTGGATCCATCTACGAGTTCAAAGTGCGTCCATTTTTCGATGAGTTCCAGGGAGCTGACAGCGAGGTCAAGGTGGTTCGAACTCTGGAGGAAGGTGAATCCTTGCGACACTCTTACTGTACATCTGGAGAGTAGCGCTCAGTTATTGTTTTTTTTTTGTGGTTTTATTCTGCATATATTTGCATATTTCACATTCAGAACATGAGTCAAACTTGTGGCGAGATCATTTTATGTGAGAGCTTAAAGGCATATGATTGTCATGTCATGTCATGTCATCTTCTACCGCTTATCCAGTCATTTGGGTCGCGGGGTATTTCGACCAGTACACATTGGGCCATTTGGGGCATCAGTGTCAGGGCCAGCGTCTCTTGCAGCAGGGTGCAAGTGGGATTCGAACCAGTCACCTTTGCTTCCAAAGGCGACTGCTCTAAACACTGATCCACTGTCGCCTCTGGCACATGATCGTCTAAAGATAAAAGTCTAAAGCATGTATTGTCCATGAAGTGAATCACACGTGCCACTTTTTCAGTGTCGCAATATAGTCTGTGTGTTTACAGGTGTAACATATATGGAAATGCATATCCAACATTTGTAACTTAAATAATAGATTAATAATTAATAATCAAATATGAGGACAGTTTTGTTGCAATATTTTGTGTTAGGTAGTAAACACATTTAATCCCACCATTAATACCGGCCCCTTGAGAGCAGCCATAATGCTCGTGTAGCCCTCGGTGAAATTGAGTTTGACACCACTGACATACAGTATCAGTTAAGTGCTCACAATTGTATTGTAAACTGTTGGTGTCATTGCCTCAGCTCCCAGTAGAGCACCCCAGGGTGTCACCGTGACAAAGAGTGATGCCAATGGAACAGCCATCCTCATCACTTGGAAGCCACCAACACACCCAGAAGACGCAGGAGTCATTCAGGAGTACAAGGTAGAAAACGAAGCCCCTTCCCCCCACCACACCCCACCCCACTGTCTGCTCTGCTAATGCCTCCCAATCTCCAGTTAGAATGTAAATTATGTTTTTGTGAGACTGTCAGTGCCTCTCGTGTTGTTGGCTGTGGGTCCTTCAGGCCATCACTGTCATCTTCACCGTCTCCCTCTCCACCTTCGGTCTCCACAGATCTGGTGCCTTGGTAATGAGAGTCGCTACCATGTGAACCAGTCGGTCGACGGCTCCACCCACTCGCTGCTCATCTCCAGTCTTGCGCCGGGGATTCGCTACAGTGTGCAGGTCGCGGCGAGCAACGGCGCTGGGCCTGGGGTCAAGAGTGATGTCACTTTCTTCCAGTTAGGTCAGAGTTGTCCCAAATCAATAAACCATAACAAACTGGGCTGAAAACAATGATGTCTCTTGTGCCGAAAACGATGGTGTTGTATTGAAAAGCACCACCATAACCTAGTTAGCTTTTCAAAGGTGCAGAGTGTGAGATTTGGTGACATCTAGAGGTGAAGTTACATGTTGTATCCATCACCTCACCCCCACCCTTCAGAGCATGCAGGAGAACCTATGGGTGACTTTAGTTGTCATTAAAACTCAAAAAATGCTATATGATAGTAGTTCCACTGTGAGCTCCTGTCAAAACATGGCGGCCCCCATAGAGAAGACCCACTCCACATGCAAATATACATTAATGGGCTCATTTCACTGTGATGGAAAAAAATAAAACATTTGGGTGATTATAAATTCATGAAAATGCCAGTATGTAAGTATTTTGTAATATTTTTAGAAGTGACAAAAAGGATACCAATCTTACACACTGCACCTTGAACACACTTCTTATTTATTACTTTGATATTTTTCCTCTTTATTTTGGTTTGATAATCTCTGCTTCCTCCTCAGACTCTGCTGGCCAAATGATGGACATCAGTGTGGAAAGAGACACTTTCTCTCAAATATCAGATGTTGTGAGGCAGCCAGCTTTTATAGCCGGCATTGGTGCCACCTGCTGGCTGGTGCTCATGATCTTCAGCGTCTGGCTCTACAGGCACCGGAAGAAGAGAAGTGGCCTGAGCAGCACTTACACCGGCATCCGGAAGGGTGCGTGTGTGTGTGTGTGTGTGTGTGTTATATCTTTTGTTTGATTGATAATAGTGCCATATGTGTGTTCGAAATTCTAATCAACAACCCACAATCAGTGCATTTGATGGAAGGATCATGTCACCATCACAACAAACGGCATTCGTCATCTGGGTCATTTTAATGAAAAGACCCCATCAAATGTAGAAAAGTGCGGGCTGTAATCTTCCTTTGACGCACAGACTTCAGGGGCACATTTCTCTGTGGGATTATGCAGGCGTTCAAAGGCTGACCTTTAGTCGCTCATTTGCAAAGTGTCATTCCCCGAACATGCTGCCCTTCCTCGAAAGCACAGCCCTGTCATTCTACTTCCACCGTGTCTGCCTCTATATCGCTGTTAACCCTCCACTCCACCCCCCTACCCCCCCCCCCCTCCCTCCCCTCACCCACCCCTACCCCTCCTCCTTCTGGTTGTCTGTCACCTCCATTAAACTTCATCCGGACGTACGCACTTGTCAGAGACTGGGGCGGGTGACATGTTATTTAAATAATTGTACACATCAGATTTCTATATGGGGAGATGTGAAGCGCAGAGCAGAGGTTGCACGGATGTGGGGAGAGCTTCAATAACACTAAAGCGCACTTACCCTGTTTCCTCTGTTTTTTTTTCCCTTCCCATCAGTTCCATCATTCACCTTCACACCCACAGGTATGTACTGTGTCTTTTCAGCAAACATTATGTCCCTCATGCAAATGTCATTGAAATGAATACTAATGCAATACTATAACTACAAATACACCCCGACTATTTAATATATAGAACATAGCTAAGAAAATCACAATACAATGTTATAAAGATCCAAAGGATTGCTATGGATCCCAGACCTCTCTCGGGATATTCAAGATTGCTCTATCCATCTATATTTATTCGTAACTCTACCAAAGTATCAATCCTCTGAACTTGCCTGATTTTTTTAACAAGATGTATTAAAGGCACAGCGTGTAAGAGTCAAATGGAATTTTCATTTTCCATGGGCAGAGATAGAGTATAATGAATTGAACTGATTTATGAGTGTATTATCAGTTGTCATCACCTTAGAAAGAGCCCTTTCTATATACATCAATATACATCAGCACGTCCTCTCTATGAAGGCTGCCATGTTGCCCCACCGTGTTTTAACATACCCCATGCTGGACAAAGTCAACATTGTAAGTCTTGATGATGAAGGCTGCCATAGAATCCCCCACATGCTTGGAAGAAAGGGTTAAGACAAGTGTGTTACGCTGCAACATGGAACTTCATCAGTGCACCACACAATTTGGCACACTCTACTTTTATTTATTCCATGATAGACCAAGGAAAATACTGAAAAATACCTCATAATAAGGGAAATGGAATGTATATAACAGATATTTACTCTAATTGGGGAGATTTAAAGTGTCACTGTAAGGGAATTAAAATGGAACTCCTCCCCTCATTCTTCTGGTCCCCGTACTGTATTTGAGCTATACCCTCTTTCAATCTGCCCAGAGACCAAGGCTGATTTTTCATGAAGATTTATGAATTACACTCTCAGAAATCAACAAATATGTTGAAAAACACACAAAACCTTCATCAACAATGTTTTGTTGGAGTCCATTAAGAATTTTTGCATATTCCTGCTCACAAGCAAACAAACACAACCCACCGTACAAACCGCTCCAGTAAAATGAAAAGTCAAAGTATAACAACTAAATGGGTTAATATACAATTTATATGAATCAGATTTCAGAATATGGTTATGACAAACAACTTACACGTGACAATTTGCCAGATTATATAGTTTTTCAAAGTAGAAAATTGTTGTTTCCTTATTTTTACAGTTCCACAAAGATAGACAGTATAGTGGATTGTAGAGTTGCCAAATTACAAGAGAACACTGCACTGATCTGCTCTGTGCAGACTCACCAGGTTGGCTTCATATAATTTAACAAGCAAAAAGTACTGTGTTATATGGAAGGCATTTTGTCTGTTTCACTTTCACTTTTTTCAAGCAGTGAGTCTTATCTTCGGGGTGTCGCGCCAAGAGGCTGAAGGCACAGGCAATTATTTGTGTTGTCTCCATATAAATTAAATCAGATAGTGAGGCTCTGAGCCCTATGGAGAGTACATTTTAGACTTCAGACCTTTCCGCAGACTCCCTCCCTGCCTTTCATGCCTCCTTCTACCTTTGGCTCTTCCTCTGTTTGACAGCTCATCTCGGTGTAATGTTTCCTCTCCCTCTGTTTCTCTTTGCAGTTGCTTATCAAAGAGGAGAGTCTGTGTGCAGCGCTGGCAGGTGAGTGATATTTTTGGTCCCTTCGAGCTGCTGTATGAAGACAAAAGAAAGGGGAAGAAATGCAATGGTGCTACAAAGACACTAGGGGGAGATGTCCCCCCATTGCAAAGACCCCGAAGTGCCTAACCCCCCCCCCCCTCCTTCCTTCACTCCTTTCATGTATGATATGAGGAAGAATGCAGGTTTTGATTGGCAGCTCTGTGCTCTTCCTCATTGCAGACCTGGCCTCCTCAGCGTGGGGGAGCCTCTGAACCAGATGTGGCTGCCAGACAATTGGCCCAACGCATGTGCCAATCACAAAGACTGCAGCATCAACTGCTGCAATAATGGCAATGGCACCAGTGACAGCAACATGACAACATACAGCCGACCAGGTCAGAGCAAGCCGGGGTTCACGCCTCAGTTCATTATAGATTATATCAGGCACACATTTTGCGTTTGTGTGTGTGAGTGTGAGAGAGAGAATGAAATGCCCTCCAGCAACATCGGTCTTCATTAATTAATTCCTTTCGTATTCAATTAAATGGCCAATTAAGAAGCCAATAATGTAAAATTGAAAATGGTTGCTGTTTATTGATATGGTACCAAAACAAGTAATGTTTTCCTTTTTGTGGTCCCATCATTTGATTTAATAGGTTTTTATATTTTGTATGATTGCACCTCTGGATCTCTTCTTTGTGAAACAACTCTTATAGAAAAAATAGTGAATGGTTCCATTGTGGCTTTAGATGGAGAGTTCCCATGTGCATCACCTAAAAGCAACACAAAGAAGTATAATGAATAACTTCCCCAGAACTCCAGTCAGACAGTGTGGTACAATGTAGTGTGTATTTATGTATAGGAAAATAATAAATGTGCATGCATGTAGCTTTTTGCAGCTCTCCATTTTCATGAAAGCCAGAGGGTGTTAAAGATGCAGTGTGTAAGATTTGGTGACATCTAATGGTGACGTTGGATGTTGTATCCATCACCTCACCCTCACCCCTCCGGGCATGTAGGAGAACCTATGGTAGCCCTTAGTTGTCATCAAAAAAAAAAATAAAAAAATAGAAGGTTTAGTATGTTCACGTTTACTACTGTAAAAATATGGTGGCCCCTGTAGAGAGGACCCCCTCCTCACGTAAATGTACATTCATGGGCTCATTTAAAGGTAATGGAAAAAAAATAAAACATTTAGGTGATTACAAATTAATGAACATATCAGTATGTAATTGTTTTGTAATATTGTCAGAAGTTACAAAAATGACTGAAATCGTACACACCGTACCTTCAGGTGCAATGACACCAACAACACATACTATACTCAGGTGATTATGAGAAAATTGGTGTATTTACTTCATTGTTCTGACAATACACCAATTTCTATGACAATTGTAACACTGGACCTGTAAATAGAATCTAAACAATATAAAAGTTTGAATTCCATAACTTTTAAAGTTCCTGGTGTCAGCTGCCTCAGGCTGTTACAACACGAACATTAAAGGTCTGAATACGGCTCCACTCCAAATTCAGTGGCACCTGGTTTGACTGGAGAGAGAATAACAACAGTTGGCTTTACTGCAGAATTTATCTCCTCGAACAAACATTAGCCATCTGTGAAGCTAGCATATCGAATCAAATGAATGGGAGACTGTGGTCTATACAAGTAAAATATCAAAATCAACTTTGAGCCATCACTCACTTTTATATTCATGCTTTTAATCTGAGCATAAACTCAAAAGACAAAAAAACAAAAGAAGAGATCTAAGAAAGAGGCTGTCATTTATTTTATGATATTGAATTAGTAAATAAATTACTTTTTTATTTATTTTCTGATCTTCCAGTTAAAGGAACAGTGTGTAAGACTTTGTGACATCTACTGTTGAAGTTGCATATTGTATCCATCACCTCGCCCTTCCCATCCAAGCATGCGGGAGAACCAATGGTACAGCTCTCAGTTGTCATTAAAGCAATGTTTAATGCATCCACTCGGCGCTATTGTAAAAACATGGCGGCCTCCATAGGGTGGACTCACTCCTGGTGTAAATATACATTGAAGTTAATTTGAGGGTTATGTAAAAAGCAAGTCACACATTGTGGTGATTATACATTTGTAATTTGTAATTATTTGTAACTCTATTTCTTTAGATAGAAGTGACAGAATTTGGCCAAAATCTCACACACGGCACCTTTAATGAGGAAAGAGTGACTAATGTGTCTACATGGTGTTTTTTGCATCACCCTCTCCACAGCCGACTGCATTGCCAACTATGGAAACCATCCAGAAAATAAATCCCTCACCTCGGAGACGGCCATATACAGCGACGTGAACCTCTCCAACAAGCTCAATGAGATCAAAACCTTCAACAACTCCGGTTTGTGCTACGCCAGTCCAGGCGGGGATTCGTCCGCCACGTACGAGCCCATTCCCTACGCCACCACGCAGCTCATCCAAGCCGGCATCAAGAACAAGATCTCATCTGGTGGCACCATAGGAGAGCCTCTGGACATGGCGTGCTGGAAGCAGCCCCCCAACCCTCCCCCGATACCCAAGGAGATGGCGGCACAGATGCAATACAGCGTAATTGAGCAGAACATGCTGAACAAAGGTAATTCAAGCTCTAGATCACATGTGTCAAACTTGTGGCCCACGAGCCAAATGTGGCCCACAAGATCATTTGCTGTGGCCCGCGAGAGCTTCAAGGCATATGATTGTCTAAAAAGTCTAAAGCACACATTGCCCATGACCTATAGTGAATTACACATGCCGCTTTTCATGTGTAATATATTCAGTGTGTTTCCAGAGTGTTTACATTTCCACTTGTATGTAAATACATATATAATGTATATAAAACGAATATATAATATGTGTAACTTGAATAATAGATAATCAAGTATGAAGACAGTTATTTCATAAATAAAATATAACTGTAATTGTATAAATATGTGTACGATTTTTGTCACTTCTAAAAACATTGCAAAAGAATTACATGCTGACATTTTTTTGAACTTGTAATCACTTAAAAGTATTACGTTTTTCTCAATTATTTGAATGATGAGCCCATGACTGTATATTTACATGAGGAGCACGTCCTCCCTATGGGGGCCGCCATGTTTTTAGCTT